>CAHIKZ030004896.1:6672500-6775000 GCA_903632075.3 Acanthosepion pharaonis | reverse complement strand
TTAAATTTTCTGTTGTCTTGAATTTTTATTTCCGTATTTTTTTTTTGTGTGTGTGTAATTATTTTAACTTTTATTATTCATTCATTATTGCAGATATTTAAAACGAAACTTCATATCTATTCTCCATTTTTACTGTATTTTACAAAAACAAATATCACACAAAATATCTGAAATTAATCCAAACCGGGGCGCCCCACCCCGAGATTATTATACGGAAAAATAATTTGTTATGGGAAATAATTTTTATTCAATCTTGAAAAAATAAACTTCATTGTTTGTTTGTTTTGTTTTTGTTTTTGTTTTATTTTTTTTCACTAACATGAAGAAAGTAAATAATATTAAATTAAGCTTAATAAAGCAAAAGGCAAAAACTCTAGCGAGCCTTATTTTCCGAAAATTAATTTAAATAAAATACAGTTAAATTCGTAAAACAAATATTCAACAAGATTAATGTTGGCCGTAACTCATTTCTGTCTCTCATAATTTTTATTTAACTAAAGTACTTTTTTTTCTCTTTCCCAAAAACAAATATAACTTGAATTTGGGCGGATGGGTAATTGTTATTTTGTACAGTTCCTTCAACTGTTACGCAAAAAAAAATTGCACACTACCCCTCAATTGTTACACACACAAAAAAAACGTAAATATCTATCTATATATATATCTATATCTATATCTATCTATCTATCTATCTATCTATATATATATATATATATATATATATATATATATATATATATATATGGCGTATTATATACATAGATTATCTATCCCTGTCTATATTCTTTCTTTATTTCCTTCTTTTTTCTTACTCTGTGTGTGTATGTTGCTGTAGAATTCACACGCTTATTATTGCATTTACACTTGAAACATCTATAAACGTTGATCGAGATCATTATGAATAGACATTTATTCATATGTTTTGGATAAATCTGGCATAGGATTTAAGCAAAGTGTTATTCTTTAAAGCGTTAAAGAGGGGCGTGCATGTGAAATTCATAACTTAGTCTTCAACCTGATTGCAACACCGGAAACCAATTCATTGCCAATGTTCCAACTGAAATGCTGTAAGAACACGTGCTCGCGAGATTTTATTTCAGTAAATACGTGTGTATCAAAGCGTGTGTATATGTAAACATGTTGAGCGAAATATTTCTGTCTATAAGAGTAGTAACATGTTTGCAAAGTGAGGGAGAGTAAGGAGGAAGAGTTTGAGAAGCAACATATGTGTCCTTTAAAGGAGCAATGACACTGCTTGTATTGACCTATCTTGGTGTTATGGGCTTTGCAAAAAATCCATTGTCTAAATGTTTTTCAGAAAAAGGGAAGAGAGTAAGACATGCCAACATCATAGACTGTCATGTAAAAAATAAACTGACAAAGAATGAAAGAAAATTAAGAAAAAAGATTTCATATATTTTAGAAATATTCATGATATATCTCTTTTAATGGTATATCACTTTTAGAAATATTCATGAGATATCTCTTTTAATGGTTTCCCACTTTTAGAAATATTCATGAGATATCTCTTTTAATAGTTTCCCACTTTTAGAAATATTCCTGATATATCTCTTTTAATCGTATATCACTTTCAGAAATATTCATGATGTATCTCTTTTTTATGGTATATCCCTTTTAGAAATATTCATGTTATATCTCTTTTAATGTTTCCCACTTTGAGAAATATTCATGATATATCTCTTTTAATGGTTTCCCACTTTTAGAAATATTCATGATATATCTCTTTTAATGGTTTCCCACTTTTAGAAATATTCATGAGATATCTTTTTTTAGTGGTTTCCCACTTTTAGAAATATTCATGATATATCTCTTTTAATGGTTTCCTACTTTTAGAAATATTCATGATATATGTCTTTTAATGGTATATCACTTTCAGAAATATTCATGATGTATCTCTTTTTATGGTATATCACTTTTAGAAATATTCCTGATATATCTCTTTTAATGGTATATCCCTTTTAGAAATAGTCATGTTATATCTCTTTTAATGGTTTCCCACTTTCAGAAATATTCATGATATATCTCTTTTAATGGTTTTCCACTTTTAGAAATATTCATGATATATCTCTTTTAATGTTTTCCCACTTTTAGAAATATTCATGATATATCTCTTTAAATGGTATATCACTTTCAGAAATATTCATGATATATCTCTTTTAAAGGTTTACCAATTTTTTAAGGGCTTGTCTCTTCAGGCAGTCATGACTCGCTACAGACGTGAATATAGGTGTATTAACATGTCTTCCTGGATCGGATTGCAGAGTGGTTTCCCGTTTCCTTCTCCACGGTTTTTTTATTATTCTTTTTTTAGCAAGTTCACCCCAAAGAAACAGTAAAGCCACTGAGACACAAGGGGTTACAAGATGTGGAAGAATTAGAAAACAGAAACATGGCTAATAAGCAAATGGAACAAAGGAAGAGTAATCAGAGGGGCAGCAGATAGCGATTGACATTGCATTTAAATTTTTGAAGATCAAAGATGGCTGGAAAGCATGGAACCGGAAAAGAGTTCTACAAGCAAGAAGTACGAGAAAAGAAACTGTTACCTTACGGCTACATCAAGCCAACTCAACTGTAAATGAAACCTTGTCACCAGTCTAATACTACGCTTAAATTCATAAAGCGTAGGTACCATACTGAACAATTGAACAATTACTATGAAAGTATTTATGGTAAAAGTATACGGAGGCAACTTTACGGCAGTAGGAAAGTGACTGAAGCCGAGGTGCCAGATCAGGACCAATAATATCGCTACTTCTTTGGATTTTATCAACGATCTCTAGGTATATAGCAGGAGCACCGGGCCGTATGTGGCAGCAATATTCTAAGCATGGATGAATGGTTGACTTATAGATATGTAAGATAGATTCTGGAGAGAAAAAATTAGAGTATTCCGTCTCTTAGAATGGCTGCCACATAAGGCTAGAAACCCCACATTACGGTGCTGTTTAAATCAAAGCTTGACGCAAACGGATTGATGCTTTCCCCAAGGACATTTATGTTGAAAGTTTATGAAACCGACAAGGCTGTTATTTGAACTCGGCTCGCTAAATCTATTTTCCACGCCGATATCCGTTACTCCGAGTTTCTCATTCATGACTATTTTTAAAAAATAAAATTCTGCAATTCGATAAGAATAAAAATGTACATTAAGGAATTCAGTTACACAACTTTGCTTCGTACGCACATTCATGTCAGACGTCATTATGACAGACGCAAAAAAATATATGGATTATTAATGGGAAGGTCTCTCTTGCCTATCACCAAATTCCGTCTCTAATATCGTGGGATAACATAACCGTATATGAGGTATTACTTTCAGCGTGACAATTGTAATTTTGGAATTCTATAAAATAAGAAAATAATTTGGAATTCTATGATTCCACATTATTAAGAATGTAATTTCGTAGTTCCATAAAAATAAGAAAATTATTTTCTTTGAGATAACGACAAAGACTGAAAAAATGACTATGAAATGAAAATCTTTAATATTACAACAAAAAAATTAGAATATAATGTGTCATATTTTTAGATGAATCACTTTCCTCATTCTATGTGTTTTCTCAGATTTAACATTAGGTTTTGGCCGATGCATTCTTCGGCCTTTCTCAGGAAAAGCAACAGATATGTAATTAGTAGTGTGGAATAAGCTTGTATGTACTTGTATTTGTACTTACATAACTAAGATTGAATTTATAAGCATGTGAGTGTTCGTATTTGGAAATGTCTGCGTGTATATGTGTAAGAGCGATAGAGAGAATCGTAGAGGGAGGGAAAAGACAGGCAAATGGCTTTCATGTTTGTGTTATGGGCTCTTTAATGTATATGAAAACGATTTGAGTGTTAACTTGTGTGTGTAGGTCAGGAGGAAAAGAGTAAGCTAAGTCGTTAGATAATTTGAGTAAAGATAGAAAAGAGAGAAATAATATTTATAATGGAGAAAATATAAATAGGTTTCTTCAACAGGAAAAGGGAAATACGTGTGTGTGTTAATATATGATTGGTTAAAGATCATAGAAGATTTTTTCTTTCAATCTGTTTCTTTAACCTTCCTTATTTCCGTTCAAGTAAACGTAGATCAATGGTTACTGCTGATAAGAGTTGTCCAAATCCTTTTGATCGTGCACTTTCAGCTGTTCGTTTCGTCATTATCAGGATCCTGGACAAAATCTGCGATTCTAGATATCAGTAATTTTGAACGGTCAATTTTTCAAACATCGCCATTTCCGTGTTTCCATAACGTCAAACAAAACATTTTCGGTAGGTTTTGCACTATTGACCAGCTTTTCCCTAAAACAGAAATGAAAACTTTATTTACAAATTCTATAAACCTTTGCATATAAGAGGCTTCCAATAATATATCAATTTATGGAGAACTAGCGTTGCCCGTGCTTGATTCAAAAATCGTACGACACATACAGCAATCGCTATCACTTGACTTAAAATATATTTGATAAGTTGTAAAAAACGAACCAATCAATCAATCTATTCGTCGATTGTTAAGAAGCCTACAATGATATTTAAATTTACCTTCTTGTATCCTTTGGAGTCTTTCTGTAATATCATTTTATTATATACTAGCAGCATGGCCCGGCGTTGCCCGCGCTTGATTCAAAAATCGTACGATTCATACAGCAATCGCTATCACTTGACTTAAAATATTGTTGCCCTTCCTTGCCTTTAATGGAGTGCCCTTTGCCGTGCTGATGTTGCTACATGCCTTACTTCTTGCCTATCTCACACTGCGAATTTTTTCTAAGCTCTAAACTAAACATTAAATCGAAAAAAGAACTAAACAAAATGAACACAAAAAGATCAGCTTTAAAAAAGGACTCGCAACTGGAAAAACCGAATGAAAAAAGAATGTTAACAACAAATACTTTTTCACATTCAACCCAGTTCTGCGAAATCAGAATCAACGTTGAGTTTAAGCAAGCGAATGAGCCAATTGGAGTAAAGTGCCATGCAGATTTAAATTTTTCCCACTTGTGACGAATGCAGCTATCGATTTTTTTGTATGCTAGCATGCTAGTTAACATTCGTGTCAGTCAGCTGTTGGCTCTCACGCTGGTCAATAGAATCTTCCTGCCTATTCGTGGCAGCCAGCTATAGGCTATCACACTGGCCAGTAGAAAATGGCCGCAAACTACATGAAAACTGTCGTAGAAGCATGAAAAAATCGATTATTTCCACTATCGATGGGAGTTGGGAAATGCAAAGTCGGTCTTGGCCTTCCCGCTAACTTGGAGCATGTGCATGTAAATTTTGGTGCAAATCCATCGAAAATTGCAGCCGTGCATTCTTTACACACACACACACATCCTGCCTTTTATAGATAGAGATGTTTACCTAAGTACACGCGTGCGAGTGTTTGTGTGCGTGTGATTGTGAGTGTGTGTGTGTGTGTGTGCGTGTGTGTGTGTAACGAAGGTTGCATTTCGTATTTAGAATGTTAAGGTGGTCCTATGTTGTGGTGCAATGGTAAGCGGTTTGGAACGAGAATTCGGCAAGAAAAGTTCGAATTCTGGTCGAGTTCATTACATTTACTCTCGCGTAAATACCCTTGGGAAATGTATGCATCTATCTCTTCACTTCCAATCCAAAATAGCGGAGAAGATTTGGTTCTCCAGCCATGACTGGCAACCAGTATAAGAGAAAGACAGCTCTGTAGCATATGTCGTCCTGGCGAAGCGCACACTATGAAGCCAACGAAAGGATCACTGAATGACACTATGATCCCGACCACGGTGGATTCTTCTCTTATGCCCCGTGTCCTTTCAAGACGCGGGAAACCATGGCTCTCCACAATTTTGTGTCCTTTCTAGCTCTTAATGAATTTTGTCCTTTTTTCTTATATCCTAAACTTTGTTCTGCCACTCATTTCTCAAGTTCGCTAGGCAGATTATACCTTGCTTTCCTCTGTCCCGATTGCTTTCAATCTGCCCTGTACGTATCAAATATTCCAAGTCCTCTTTCCTCATTATGTGCCCTAGAAATTTCACTGATGTTAAATATAAGTGTCCTTTTTGTTTACCTTTTTTCTAAAACTGTTTCCGTTGTTCACATGTTCGGCCCATCGTATTCTCAGCATCTTTCTATAGAAAAACATTTCTGTTGCTTCAATTTTCTTCTTCATGTGTGAGGAGATTGTCGAGCAATTACATTACGTAACAGTTCACTATACTTTTCTTTTTTTTCTAACGAAATTATCCTGTTTCTTAATACCTTGCTTAGATTTTGGCAGGCATCTTTCGCTATCCATGTCGCACTTTCCGTCCTCTGTTAAAACACTTCTCAGATATTTAAATTATTATGCTTTTTTCAATTTGAGGGTCCCCATTTTGTAATTTTTATGTTGGCCTTTTCTGTAGTTTCCTTTCTATGTTTTTTATCAACACTGTCATCAGCATAACGTATGTTGTTAAGGTTGTGGTTGTCAATAATGAATCCTAGTAGATCTTCTAATTCTCTCAGAATCGCTTCATTGTATAAATTGAATAAATTGAATAAGTCCGGTGAGACGACACATCGTTGTCTTACACTCTTTCTATTTTTGGTTATTTACTGATTTTTTGTTTATCCGTATGCACAGGCGATTTACTGCCAGTGTAGGTTCTGGATTTTTCTAATATTCTTCCCAAATATGTCAAGGTTACATAACAGTTCCGATAGTTCTGCATGATAGTTCTGCATGATCTATAAAACACAGGCACACGCATGACATTCAAGCAAAGTTTAATTATCCTTTCAATTTGTGAGCGCTTGTTGTCGTTATTGCTGTTGTGTTGACCCTGTAGACGCCACTGTTGTGTATAAAGCGAAAACCTCATTAAGTTAAGTGTTGCTGTTTTGGTTTCCATAGTAAACATGGATGGAGCTGCAAGCGCCACGCCCAACTGGTAGTGAATTATGTTTTCCTTCTCCTAGACTGGTTGCCAGACGAACCCGCTATTAATTTACAGAGTGAGAGAAGAGATGAACCCTCTTATCAACGGTATGTGTGCGAAAGGGAATGCAATTAACTGGAATTTGAACTCGACACACCAGTCCTACTTTCCGCACCGATAACCACTACGCTATACCCACCTGTCTATCCTTGAATCACTTTAATTTGGGTAACACAAATCTATTAGTTCGAAAACTGAAATTATTTATTTTAGTTTTATAACTTCTGCACAAACATCAATGCCTAACAGTCCGTTTTAATCATATTTTTTAACAATGTTCACCCAATACAAGGCCCAAGAGCCATTCAGTATAGAGTGTTACAATGTGAAGTTGTATTAGCGTAAGAAAGGACAAGCATTAGGACTATATAGCTGAAGCAGACTTTAAAAGAATCCAGAAACCCAATCCTAAACAAGAAACAAGGGATAAATCTCTACTCCTGTTCAAAAGATCAGGGAGGAGTGTGAACCGGACGATAGGCGATCTTAACTACTTCTATTATAATGGACAATTGGTTTGGTTTGTTTAATCACATATCAACTCCTTAATGCCAAGATTTAATTTTCTTCGGAGCTATGGTAATTTTTTTACTATTAAAATCTATTTCTCGAAATTTTTAGAATAAAAATGTATTTTTATACTTTCATAGTGTTTTGACCTCATTTTAGAGTTCATGGCTGGGACTCTAACAGATGTTACCACACTGGGTCAGGGTGAACAAGGGGACAACAGCAATTAAGAGGTGGTTCCACACTCCTCAAAATCTTCCTGTCGGGTGTAGTTTATCGTCATACCCAGAATAGTGTATAACGGATAAAGACTAAACCTGCTAAGAGTGTGATACTGTGGACAGTCAGTTATGTGTCATACGTGATACACGCGTAGGCGATCATGTATCTTTCGATACATGACCGACATGGCAGATTTTTTTTTTCCTGCAGTAGGTTGCCATTTCTTTCTGCGATAAACCAGTTGCCATCCAAGGCGATAGAACCCGGTCTGCTATTTACCTATAGCTAGCGGGGAGAAGAGGATTCCTACCTTTGCCAAGGGTATTAGCACGTAAATGAATGTAATGGATTCGACTGGAATTCGAACTCGGCTCTCCGATTCCTCAATCCGAGATACTACGGACACTCACGTAGAAATGGAAGAGATGGTTTTGTTTCGAGACTGGATTAATAAAATATAACATCCATAATTAGTTTTGGTCGTTATCCATTGAATTTATGGATCTTCAAATTTACTACACGTGCAGGCGAAAGTACAGGATAAAAACGAGTTCTGTCCGTTCATATTAAAGCAGAATTAAATTAAGAGTTGGCTGAGCTCTTTAACAAAACCTTAACTTAATATGACTATCTAGGTACAGAGTGTCCCGAAAAAACTGACATCATTTAAAAAGTGAATATCTAAGTAGCTACATGTCCCAGAAATTAAATAGCCTTCATGTTGAACAATAAAAATTTATTCATCAAATAACGAACAAGATATTCAAAGGGATGTCGATTTTATAACCAATTTCACAAATGTTCAATATGCGCACCACACACGTCAAGTCGGTAGTCCAGCTCCTGCCAAACACGTTGTAGCATGTCTTGCGTAACATTCTCCAGCGCTTCATTGCAAATTTATCTCAATGAGAATCTGTCAGGAAGATAAATCAGGCGTGCCATTGTGATATTGACAATTAGTTTTTGAAATGACCACCACATTTACCTGACTTGACAACTCGTGATTTTTTTCTATGGGGCAATGTGAAAGGACAAGTCCCACCTCTTCCTACAAGCCTAGAGGAACCTAAGCAGAGCATCATTGAGGCGCTGGAGAATGTTTCGCAATACATGCTACAGGGTGTTTGGTAATATCTGGACAAGTGGTACACATATTGAATATGTGTGAAGATTTGGGAAATCGGCTATAAAATCTACATCTCTTTGAATATCTTGTTCGAATTTATATATATATATATATATATATATATATATACCAGAATTGTTTTTGAATTCCTTCTTGGTCAGCCCGAGATTTTTCAACACTCCGTCGTACACATAAATACATATGTAGCAGAGTTGTCATAGCCAGGACATTTCCCTAGATTTTTTCAGATGTGTAAAAGGAACAAAGACGTCAGCAAGAAAATTTAAAAAAAAATCAACACCCAACTGATTTTCACATATTTTATCCTTACATACTTTCGATATCTCAAATCAATTATTTATTATCAATAAACTTGTAATTTAATGATGAAAATAAACATTTATTTTACGAAACAAATATTTATTTTGTAACATCATCTCCTTTTTTGACAAAGCCCTTAATCCAACGATTCTCCATAGATAACACGAATCAAACATTATTCAATTAAAATTTCATATAAAAATTCAACTTATAACGTTATAGGATTATAGGCTTATTGATCCAATATACATTTCAAATTTGAGTATAGAATTAAATTCTTGCTAATATTGCTTTTGTAGTCGAAGATAATTACACATAATATATTATCCCCAAATTCTCACGCTCACTCTCATTTCCGACAACTATCTTGACATCTCAGTAACGAGGTTAGTGTTAGTAAATTTGTCAAGAGATCTGGTGGTGCGACAAAGTTCGGGACGAAGTGAATTTATGCCATTATGAAAGGTATATGAGAAAAGTGAACATAAGCACTATTTGCCGAAATTCGAACACTGCTTAGCAATTCTGTTATCAGTATTGTTAACTCAGTTTATTCGTATGTATGTATGTATGTATGTATCTATCTATCTATCTATCTATCTATCTACAAACCTTAAATGTTCGGTCATTTAGTACAGTCTCGTTGCTACGGAACTCTTGAGCAGGATAAAGTTTTTTTTTTTCTTTTTCCTTTTGCGGGACCCTAATAATTTATTCTTTAAAAATAAAACACAAAAAAAAGAAATTTATTTTTAATATTTACGATTCACAGAAAAAAGCAAACTTAAACTTAATGACTAAGGTGGAGCTGCCATTTTAATGCTCAACAAATCTTTTCAAAGACAAACTTGATCAATGTAACTTGTAGCCTCATCTTATTTTCGTAAAGATTAATTGTTGAAACTCTTATAAAACATTTCAGAGATAATGAATAATCAATGAGAATTTCATTTAAATCAATAATCTTCTGAATTTTGTTAAATTCTTAAAAAATTAGTAGCAATTTTTTTCTTTCATTTTCGAAAGTACGAATAAATATTGGTGATAACTAAGGAATATCGTACACGAACTATTATAGTTAGTCATTTGTTAGTCATTTTCTCAAAAACAAAAGTATAAAAATTTTCGCAATTTATTTTCCCCTTTTATTAGCATGTCAGAGTTAAAACTTTTTATTTTGTGTTTAAAATAGTATTCTTTCTTTTTTGTATGATCCTCATTATAACATGAAACAAATAATAGAAAAGCTCGTGAAGCCCCGGGACCTCACTCCCGGAATCCTACCACTCAACAGTGTCCACCTCCCCCCCCTCTTAGTGGATTTTAGTGTTCGTTTATGAATGTAAATGCAGACACTTATAAGAAATAATGCAGGCGAGCAAAGAAACTAGCAACAAGATTAATGGCGACAGAAAACCTTTTTCTTGAATGTCGACATTTTTGTTGGCACATGCGTATATCAACAGTGCGCGTACGTTTATACAAGCAAGTGTACAAAGATTTCCGCGTATGACACCGTCACTATGCGTAAGCCTGAGTGAGCGCCTGATTCATTAAATGGTGTGGTTGGGTAACCGGAGACGTGACTGGACAGAAAGAACTTTACCCACATATCTCACACCATCCTTTTTCAAACAGGCAAAGACTAAAAAGCACCACCCTATAACATCTGGCTACTAAGAAATACTTATCATCTTCACAAATAGCGTGCCTGACCCGACCCCCTTCGCTGTCTGAGACTATCCCTAACTCCACTACCAGTCTCCTTAATGAGTTACAACTCTTGCCGGGATGAAAATGTTTACTATCGCTGCCTACCCCAAGACAAATCCAACCCCGTTCCCACTAAAACATACTTCAGTCCTGTTTTATACACCCAAGACAAAATCTTACCTCATTCCCAATGTTCCGTTATGTTTTGGTTTCATATTACGCACGTAAGACAATGACCCACGATCCCGTTCGAAATAACACAGTCTTCTATTGTTTGAAGCCATTTGTATACGTATGTGCCTGTGGATATATTTACAGAATAGATTCTGGTTTGCCGATATTCAAGCAGCACGACTAGGAACAGCGAATGGTCGGCTTCATTGTTGAGATTGTTAAATACGAATAGGTGCTGAAAAGTACGCGACCTAAAAAATATTTCCCCTCACCACAAAAAGAATTTTTCACAATCTTTTCTTAAAAAAAAAAAAAACATTAACCACAGTAGCGACCATGGAATCCACAACCCTGAACAGTAGTCAATCGTGAGCGCTATAATGCTTTCTATGGTTGTATAATATGTACTTCGCTAGGGCAACAAACGATTTAAATTCAGATTTTAAATTCTTAGAATGCTTGCCAAAAACGGCCAGACAGCGCAGGCTGCACTGCTTTTACAAATCACGACATCTATCGGGGAGATGAAATTTATTTTTTTTATTATTGCATTTATTCCAAAATTTCAAAGCATCAGCAGATAACTATTAATGTCAACAACTAAGCACAAATAGTTATTAATTAAAAAAAATAGTAATTAATGTATAATGTTATCCATAACTACATGTACATGGCGTTTTTGATAAAAGTTAAAAAGTAAGCATAAATACGTAAAAATGCGAATATTGTCGAAAATTCCTTTTTCCACAATATAGCTATGTTATAATGCTTATTACCTAAACAATAATAATACTGAATATTTTTTAACATTAAAGTATATTTAATCACGTCTCCGTAATAGCTGTCGGGATCTGTAAACACGTAGGTGGCGAGGGAGGAAAGAGGTGGATGCCTACATTTCTCAAATGCATTTGTGTGAAAGTGAATGCAACGAACTCGATCGGAATTCGAATTCTGCTCACCAATTTCTCGTTCCGAGCTGCTGTGCTGTATGCCATTTTGAGAGTAACGACTTTCTCTGTTTCAAACTCCTTAAAATCTCGTAATATAGAACATCGCCGCCAAGTTCAAAATAAATCATACTTAAATAAATTTTCAGTAATGGTTGTCACTAACAAACAGCGTGAACCGGGAATTGGAATTCGGTTTGTTTTGCTCTGTTTCTCTGGCTGGTAACCATTACGGTACCTTGCACCTTCACGCTGTCTGAAGTTATTATGCAAATAACAAAAATTACAATAACACGAATACTTAAAAAAAAATTGTTAATTTAGATATCAAAACAAAGTCAGAATTAAATTTTTACGTAATTTCAACATGGCTTATTTAAGTTATTTTTGCAACATCCTGACACGTGTTGAAATCCTTGCAGTATTTAGTATTATTGAAGTTGTCGCTAACATTTTAGTCGAGATTTAAAAACTCTACGTTTCGTTCAATTTCGCAAAGCAATCTATGAAATTTGAAGAAGCCGATTTGTTTGGAAAAATACTTTGACAAAAACCTTACTTT
The DNA here is from genome assembly GCA_903632075.3 of Acanthosepion pharaonis. Classification (NCBI taxonomy): domain Eukaryota; kingdom Metazoa; phylum Mollusca; class Cephalopoda; order Sepiida; family Sepiidae; genus Acanthosepion; species Acanthosepion pharaonis. Next base: position 6,762,451 of record CAHIKZ030004896.1, on the reverse strand, counting down.
GCGGTTTAATAACTTCTTTAATTTAATTTAATTTTATAGGACTTCATGGTAAACAATATTTTTTAAGAAAATATCTTTTTTTCCTTTTTAACAGCGAAGAATAAATTCTTGGGATTTCTTACTCTTAAGCATTCATCATACAATTGGCCATGTGGAAAATACTTCTTTCTGCAGTCAAATTCCATATTATGTTTGGCCTTGTGTTTTTTTTTTATAGTTCTTGCAAACACAAGACGAGATAGAAACTGTCTCTTGTTCTCTCTACACTGTATAATAAATGCCACAACGTCTCCTGCTTTCCTGATTGCTGGAAGTCATCATTTGTTGTTCCGGTTTTTAAGAACTATGGTGAGCCGTCCAACCCTTCCAACTGTCGGCCTATTAGCCTTCTACCTCTTTTTGGGGAAACTCCTAAGGCCATAATCAATGCTGAATTTTTGATTCATCCTTACTCTCATCTCAGGAACTTTTCTCAGACAAGCAATATGGCTTTCATTTATCCAGACCAACTGCTATTGTACTGATGATATTTGCGGAATTGAGTTTATCATGCTCTAGATAAAAACGTTGAAGCCTGGTCTGTTGCATTGGACATCTCAAAAGCTTTTGACAGAGTCTGGCATCCAGTTCTTCTCCACAAACTGAAAGTTACGGTGTCTCGGGATATTTTTTGAACTGATCCAATCTTTTCTATCAAATCACGAAATGAAAGTTATCCTTAACCGCTACTCATCTAGATCCTTTTGTACTAACGCAGGTGTCCCCCCACCAGGGATTCATCCTTGGTCTTACTCTCTTTTTAATTTTTATTAATGACCTTCCTGATGACATCAGCTCGCAACTTGGTATCTACACTGTCGACGCAACAATTTACTCCTGCCTCGATAAGTAAGGCTTATCAATCTGATAAGGTCAAAATGGCAGCCAATGTCCAAAACGACCTCAAGTCCGTAGTTAACTGGGGCAAAAGATGTCTTGTTAATTTTAACGTCTCCATAACTGAATTTCTTTATATTAATCATCTGAGAGATACCCCCTCTGTCTTCCATCAGCATGGCTGATGCTATCCTCCAGGAAAGTGACTCGTTGCGCCCTCTAGGGCTCACGTTCTCTGTTGATGTGAAGTGGAAAGACAATATTGAATCCATTGCTACGTCAGCTGCTAATAAAGTCGATTCACTATGTCGGGCGAGGCAATTTTTCGGCTCCATGCTTTCCAGCCAACTTTAATCTGCAAAACTTTAAATGCAATGTCAATCGCTATCTACTGTCCGCCTGATTTTTCTCTTCTTTTTCTGCACATCATTAATGTCTCTGTTCTTAATTCTTCCACATCCCATAACTTCTTGTAGTTAAGAGGCATTGCTACCTTTCTTGGGGTGATTCCGATTAAAAATAAACATAACTAAGCATGGCACATAACTGACTATCAATATTGTGAAATTGCTGTCTTGAAATAGCTAGTTCTGGACACTCTGTCAAAATATGCTTCATGGATAATATTGTTTTACACCCTAGCACATTTTTTTTTGTTTTGTTTTTATTTTTTTACGGTATATCAACCTCAATGCCAACAAGATTTTTATTGCTGGTATTTTTTTTTTTTTTTTTTCAAAAATGTATTACTGGTAATAATGCATTGCTGGTAATAGTTTTTTACAAAGTATTTCTGGTATTAAAACTTGTTTTTGCATTTTCATGGTGTTTTGACCCCAGTTAAATATTTACCCATAGCTGGGACCCTAACAGGTGCTACCACACCTGGTCAGAGTGGACATGAGAATACCAGCAAATGAGAGGTGGTTCCATGCTCCTCAAAACCTCATCAGAGGTCTTGCTGTTGGACGTAGTTTATAGTCATACCCAGGACGGAATGATCTAAGGGTTAGTTGTTTTGCTATAACACGCTTAAATTTATTATCGGGTAGATAAATCATTAAAATTTATTCCTTTGCTTCTAGTTCTCAATTTACTTATATTTTCAGGCTTTCTTCATAATTCTATGATCTTTTTTTCATCGCAGTCAAGACAATATATCCACTAGGATGCAAGAGGTTACTGAGTGTTAGAGAATATGAGAAAAAAACTACGATTAAGGAGAGAGGACAATAAAGGAATTAAGAAAACAGAAGATAACGATAGACAATTTTTGAAGATCAAAGTTGACTGGCAAGCAAGAAGCCCGAAGAGAAATCCACAATCGAGAAGTGCGACAGAAGAAACTGTTAGCATAGAACTTATGATTGCATCTAGCTGCTTCAATTGTAAATTGATGAGACCTTACCACCAATCCAGTACTGCACTTAAATTCATGAAGTCTAGATACCATAGAGGAAAGTTTATGATAACATTAACCGTGAAAGGATTTATAGAAAAGACACAAGGAAGCTATGATAGTGCGGTGTGAAATGGACTGAAGACGAGATGTCAGGTCAGAACCAATACCATTAGTCTCTGGAAATTTCCTTTGATAGCCCCGAAGTGGACATTTTAATCTGCATTATAACTTCGGATAGTCCATTTACGTAAATTCCAAATAGCTGTTGAAAGTGGTTAAATATGTTCTTCGAGATTTTACCGAGGGTGGAAAGGAACTAGTTTTAATTTAACAAAAATTGGTTCCGGCCTTTTTGAGTTATGGAACTTTATGTGATTTGCATAATAACTTCAAACAGGCTTGATGCGAAGGTACGAGTAAGCGTAATGGCTACCGGTCAGAGAAACAGAGCAAGTAAATCCAGTTCTAGTTTCAACTGATGCTGTTTATGCCTACTTAGCATTAATGGCTTCATTTACTTTTGATAGGTGCCATCTGCAGATATCTTGACTAGATATGTTTCATTGTTGGTGTCTCCACGCATCAGCAACATTAAAACGCTGTTACATCAATTGTCAAACTTTACAGATCAGTTATCAACTTTTACAGATGCTAGTCATAACTCGAACTTCAGGAATTCTAAATCAGATTCTATAATATTGTTGCTTTCAACCGAAATTAGTGCTACTCTTTTGATTGACTTTAAAGCATCTTTTAAAAGCAAGTATGGTTTCATGCCTTATCGATTCCAAAGTTGTGTTGATGTAATAACTGTTATATTGATTGTCACCGTTATTTTTATTCAGTTATAATTGAATTTTATTAATACACTACCTTTTTGCTAATTAGGTCACCAGTTAATTAGTTCAATCCTTTTGAGCTAAATCTTGAAAATCTAATCTAATATATTTACATATTCGCTTTACTGAGGTCACCAATTAATTGGGTCAGCGTGAACATACCAAAGTAATTTTTGGTTACTCTTATCTGACCCAGCTACCGTTTAGCCAGTCTTGGAGAGAATTTATTCCGTATCTTTTGTAAGTTGCACAAAATTCTAAGTCCCTAAAAAAATTCGATATATAATCAAGTAGGAAAGAAGGAGACATGAAAATAGTTGTTCTATTCAAGAAAGGAATAAAGGCAGTCCGTTATCTTCGTTCGATGCCTAGGTTAATTTTATTCACATTTGCTCATCTGAAAGACAACAGCTCGGTACAATCCATAAAATTCTTGAAACGTCACTATATTGATAGTTTTAAAGATTTTGTTTAAAAATTTACTAAATTTGTTTTTAGTTTGATAACAGTTTGTTCTCTTTAATTGGTTAAATAGGTCAATGTTTCATATCCCCTACTATACATATTTTATACAAAATCTGAAGCTATACCTATTTAAAGTATATGTTCATTTGTATAACCAGGTTATCTACCTAATTGTATTAGAATTTTGTCTACATTAACCAGAAGATATTGCAAAAGCAGAGGCGCTACTTTGTGCAATTCAAAACAGACAAACACAAAATATATCTATGTTCACATCTATCTGTTGATATTTCTCTCAGTCTATTCCTATCTATCTATCTATCTATCTATCTATCTATCTATCTATCTCTCTCTCTCTCTCTCTATATATATATATATATATATATATATATATACAGACCTTAAATTTGATATGTATATTAATTGAACCCAGCGGAAGACTTAAATAAATAAAAAGTAAAAAATAATGTTTCTTCATGGGAAAGAAAATTTCTGCCTCTTTTATGTTATATGAATTTATTTCTTGTTGCAATATAAACGTTATTTGTCGGATTGAAAAAAAATACACTGCTTATATGAATTGATTTTTAATAGTAACTGTTAACTGATAACCATTTCTTTTTTATTAATACTGTAAAAGAAAAATATTTGTGTAATTTTAAAAGCAATTTTCTGGAACAATTCCCCTCCAACTTTTCAGAAGATTTTTTTCATTGGAAACTTAACAAAAACAAATTAAAGTTGTCTTTCTTTTTATGCTAGTAATATAAACACAGACACTACCCATATCGATGACCCATGAAAATGAATCCTGTAAATCACGTAAATAATGGCAAGAACAATTTTTTAATTGTCAACAAGATTTATAAAATAAACATTTCTTAGTTATGCGTTTCATTTGTTTCAACTTTGTCTAAGAAGTTATCTGGGATTTCTTTACAGGACAAATGGAATTGTCTTACAGCTACTAAATGCCGTTATGATCCAGATATTCGTCTCTTGGCTGGTGTTGACACTCAGATCTCTGAACAGGCTAAAACTGATGCACTAAAAAATGGACAAAAAGTTTCGAACATTTCAGAAATTGGGAACCTCCAAATATTTTAAAGCATCAAAATTGGGCCAAAAGCTATGGGAAAATTAACTTTTCTAAAACAAATTTCACGGGTGACGCTGATGGGTGGGGCCAAAGGATGGATATACGCTGCAGAACCAGAAACGATGAGATTTACCAAGTAACAAACGTCACATCACTTGAACACTTTCAACAACTAAAATTGGAAGCACATCTAAGTAGATAAGAAATTAAGAAAACGATCAAGATGATGACCTTCCACATTACCTAACAAAAAGTTAGGAAGGAAACTCCCATCAAGAACTTTAATTTATTGAAAAACTGTTTTAAATATATTTTATTATAAAATATTTTTCCTTTCTCAACCGAGGGTAACGATGTTTGGTCAATCAATGGCTAATGATTCCTGTATGGAAAGGGTTAATCTTACTATTACTCTGCGTCTAATTACTATCTTTACTTTTCATACTATACAGTGAGCAACTTTTCCATTCTTAATTATATCAACTCCCTCCTCATCCTCCTTCTCCTCATCCTCCTCCTTTTCCTTCTCCTGCCCCTCCCCCTCCTCCTCTCGGACCCAATCTCTGCATTGTATGACCCAAAGCAGACCATTCAACGAAAAGCAAATCATTGCCAGCAATGTCTTGCCATGGCGTACCCAGATTTATAAGTCGAATGCCTTCTCCCGCTTCCTCGCCACAAAAGTCGACAATTTTTAGCCACGTGTTCCTCGGGTCTGACACGCGCATGTCGAGTCTGCTTCCTTCTCCTCGTGTCGCCTCCTTCCTGACTTTGATTCTGAGGGCGGGAGATTAAGAAGCTGAACCGGCAGTTGCGGACGGCGGGGGGGGGGAGCGTTTTGAGGAAAGGAAGAAGGCAACTTGCGGTTTTTCTCTTTTACTTTTTTCTTTAATTTTGAACTGAAACTTTATATAAGTTGATTTAATTTCAAATATCTGTTGGAAACTTTCTTTTGCTCTGAGTAACATTACCAGTGCTTAGGGTGATGGAAGCAAGAAGTGGCCTCTAGCGACATAAAATGACATTATCGCATCTGCCTCTGTGTATATGTGCGTACGAGTCTGAAAAATTAGCGTAAAAAGGATTGGATATATCGCGTGCGTTTATATATATATATATATATATATATATATATATATATATATATATATATATATATATATATATATATATACGTTTTACGGCATTTATTAAAAAAATAACAACATTGCTGACTGCTGGCATAATTGTATGTACGTATGCATTTAAAACAGAAAAAATATAGAAAATGCACACACTCGCCATTTCCGTGCCATCGACCTGGTCGGTCGCTAAACGAGATAATCTCCGAATGAGAAGTACATGAACGCTATTTCAGCCAGACTTGCATTGCGTCAGCCAGTTTTAGATTAGCTTTAATGTCATTTTTGCACCATTTATAACATTTCCAATTCATTTCTAAATATTTATCCATTCCATAGCGCACTGAACAGTAAACGTAATAAGAAAATTCTAAAATGAGTTCTATATTCTGTAGTGTATTTTAGTTTACATGCTGTAAATACAATCAACGCAAATTTTGATTCCTTTCTCAATTTACAGTACAACTCCTCTAAACCAAACATCCGAGATGTTCGGTATTGAGGGTAGTGTTCGGTATTGAGGATACTGTTCGAATTTCAGAAAAAAATAGCTGTTGTGGCAAGCTTAAAATTTTTATTAAGTTTTAGAGCTTAAGATACAAAAGATAGTTTGTAACGTTGATTCATTTTATTTAAAGTGTAGATTGAATATATAAATGTACAAAAAATAATTGACAATCAATAGTAATGAAAAAAATTGTGCTAAACAAATATTGCAATTTGTGAAAAACTAAGACACTTTATGAAAAGTCTAAAAATTGATGAAAGTTATAAATTTAAATTTCGTCCATTGTCAGATCTTCCTGGATTTCGCTATGTTCTTCATTTCCTTCATGACAGTCGTTTCTATGACGCTTTTGACGTAGTACGACATTCTTTCATTTTACGATTGTGCAGTTTCTTTTTGATAATTTCATTTTTTTTAATACAAAAGTTCGGATTTGAAAATGAGTCTAAATTCGAGAAAGTCTAATTCGTGGAAGTCTAGATTATGCTGTGTTCGGATTTAGGGCGTATTGTATTTTATTTTGATTCATTTTGAAGAAAGAGAAAACAATAACAATTAATATTTTCGTGCAACGTACAATACGGGCTGATTGGATATCTTTTTTATTATTTTATGAAATCTTATAGCTGGTCGTTTGTCCGGTAGGTGAGGTCTTTAAGTGATTTTATTTACGTTGTTAACCAGTACCTATCATTTTACACGCGGCATCATTGTTAGTATCGCAGTCTTAGAAGATCATTGATTATGCTTGACGTTGTTCAGACACTTATGCAGTGTATCATGTGGCTGCAAAGTTCAGTCAATGAGAGGCAGACATGGCCATAGATGTTGCATGTACCAGATTGTCCCATGGAAGTTGATGAAGTAGTAACAACATCCAGTTGCTTGTACCTCATCGAGGACTCTCCGTAATGCACCAGTTGAGAAAGGGCTTATAACCAGTAACTGTTAGCCACTCGTATTTTGCCTCTAAGAGATAAAGAATCTGGAGTTTCCTCTCCAGAGTACAAGAACCCTGAGCAAGATGTCATGGCTCTTTGACGGTATCCAAAGGAACGAAGAACCACTACCATTGGCATCAGTTTGGTTAAAACACGGCATATCACATCTAAAAATACATAAATCTACATCTGTTGGATCTGTTACAGACAAAATACCTGAATAACAATTTCAGTATACAAAAAAATAAAATAAAATAACTTCTACAAATTCTGTTGCAGAGAAAGTATACTTGATTACAATTCATTTTTGTTTAGCTTTTCTTTCATAAAATAAAAAAAAAACACTTGGTAATTCTATCCCTTATCCATCAGGGATTATCTAGCTAGATGTGTGCAGCAGCCTTATTGATTAGGCTACATAGAACTCTTTTTACAATAGCTTGCATATTAACAACATTAATTTCTATGGATACCTAAAACATTTCTATTTTTGTTGATATGCATTACAAGTATTAATACTAATATTATTTGAATTTATAAAGTATTGAAAAAACAGTCTATTTCCGAAAGCTACGAATGTTTACGGAAGAAATATTCCTTACGCCGAGAAATGCCGAATTCGAAGTAAGAGTGCTCAAAAGTTTCAGTTTTGAAATGAACAGCTGAACTAATCACAAAGGCGATGTAATTATGGTGGGGAAGGAAGCTTGTGTAGTAACAGCAACATTTTTCAGAAGAACTGATAACAGAAAAATGTTCCACATTGTGACATAAAATCTCCAAACGTCTCTACTCATGTTGCATTGTCACAAAGTTTAAAATATCTGGAATAATGTCAAAGTTTAAGTCAAGTGCATATAGTTAAACATGAACCTCTTGAAACCTCCTTATACTACTCGCAAATCTATCTATCTCTCTCTCTCTCTCTCTCTCTCTCTATCTATCTATCTATCTATCTATGTATCTATCGATCTCTTTTTCTCTATTTATAGATAGATAACTGCCATTGTAAGAACGTCTAATTGTAAAAGACGTTTGAAGATGACTGAAGCACAGTTTAAGTCAAGCTTCAACCTTACTTTATTTAAGGATGGTAAAAGCGTATCGATAATCTTTTAAAAACACCCCAACATTGAATTACTAAATATCCATCCAGTAGAGCTTAGAATTACTACTATATCTACACAATAATTCTAAGAGCATAAACACAGGAATATATACTAACCATTAACCTCTTGAAAGTGACGAACAACTGTCCAAAAGTGCTTGATGTTATATTTTTTACGAAGAATCTGTACATTCTCTTAGCCCTAATTAAAGGAAAAATCTAATAAAAATCATATAAAATTTAACTTTTTCGTCTCATTCAATGAAATATGTAATGAAGAATGGTTGCTGCCAATATATATATATATATAGAGAGAGAGAGAGAAATAGAAAGAAAGAACAGTAAGATATATAATCCGGTGTTCTTTTTATTTTTACAAAATAGTGCTCAATGCAAATTTACAGAGCATTAATATTATAAATTAATTGATTTAAAATATGTTTTTTTTCGCTACACAGTTCTAACCATGTTTCAAAAAAAGAAGCTGAAAGCTCCGAATTTAATTTTGTAATTAAATTAAATGGAACTAAGGTCTTTAATTTAATTACAAAATTTTCAGCTTCCATTTTTGAAACATGGTTAGAACTGTGTAGCGAAAAAAAACATATTTTAAATCAATTAATTTATAATATATATATATATATATATATATATATATATATATATATATATATATATATATATATATATTTCTAAAGAATGAATGCATTTTACTTTTTAATCGCACATATTTTTATTACCCCAAACGTTATTTTTAGTGGTTACATGTTTTTCAGTAGATGCTCCGTTTTATTTCATACACACACACACACACGCATATATATATATATATATATATATATATATCTATCTATCTATCTATCTATATATATATATATATATATATATATATATATATATATATATATATATATAGGCATATATATATATATATATATATATATATATATATATATATATATATATTAAATAAATAATACATATATATATATATATATGTAAATGTATATATAAATAATATATATATATATATATATATATATGTTAAATAAATAATACATATCTCCATGAAACTCAGTTTTACTTTTATCTGTTACTATTAATGCCTATCTCTTGATATTATGCACTTTAATTACAAAAAGCTTATGCCTTAAAAGTTCTATCTTCCAGAAATACCCCGCTCTACAGTTTTTTGTGTTTTTCTATTGTTTTTCAGTGAAACATAATCTTATATATATATATATATATATATATATATATATATATTTTAAAATAAACGAACGTCTACTCAAATATGGGTGCCCACTAAAAGTAATGTTAAAATAATATATATATATATATATATATATATATATATATATATATATAGTATTAAAAAATAATATATATATATATATGTACAGAGAGAGAGAGAGAACGAGAATTAATATAAGTAAAAGTTTATCTCTTAACTGATTGATGTTACCTGCAGCATCCCGACTCCAGAGTTTCGTAGGCGGACTCGTCTGTCCACTCTTTAGGCAATATCAGCAATTGACTACTTATATTCCTGACATGGGTCCTTACCTATAACTACAGAATCAACTCTTCCTAACACTCTGTATACTACGCCTCTCAAGAGAGAGGGACGGAATCGAGTCGATCCGATAGTAATTCACTCCAAACCAGACTGACAGTCATACTAACACCTTCCAAATCTTGTATTATTATTTCGTGTAATATACCTTCGTTATTTCTACTCTTGTGTTCGTGTTGTTCTCCCTTGGTCCTAACCTGGACCATAACAATTTCTTAGAAAGCCGTGTATGTTTGTGGTATCTGTACGATACCAAATACACTATTGTGTAAATATATACGATTCCAGGCCACTCTCTCATCCGTCATCCTTAACTTAGCATCCGCGTTCGTCATGCGTTTTTGCCTGTCAAAAGTATAGACTGACTCCACGAAAAGAGAGTTCCAATGCTGTATCCGGTATCACCATGGAAACTGGATATAATAATAAATCATAAACGTACGTACGTGCGTGCGTGTTTGTGGTTTGTGTGTGTGTGTGTGTGTGTGTGTGTGTGTGTGTGTGTGTGTGTGTGTGTGTGTGTGTGTGTGTGTGTGTGTGAATAGCATCCTTGCCAATATTTACGGTCAAAATATTTTTCTTTGAGCTTGCAGCCGACTTACTCTATGTAAATCCGGCACTAGCAGCTGCTCACCTGCCTCCTCGAAAGGCATGAAACCAAAACTTACTCGTATTCAGTTCACTTGGCATTTTTACCTATCCTCACAACTGATGCACAGCAGTGAACCTTCGGAAAGGAATTTATCATTTACGTTTTACAACATATAATCAATTTGTTTCAGCTCCAGTAAGGAAAGATTTTTATGCATTAGCTATCAATACTAGTTGGCTGACCATCGTTCTACGATGGGCACCCAAAAATATAGTCTGAAAGAAGCAATCTTCAGAATATTGTAATCCCCCCCAAAGAGCTTGCAGGATTAGCTTCCAAAATTTCAGTCTCAAGCAAGTACTTTCATTTTTTTCAGTATTCATCGCTATGAATACCACGTGAGTGAAATAGACATTTGCATATATTTTGGGTAAGTATGTCAAACGATATATTACAGTGATTTTTGTTGTTACTGCTGTTTTCGTTGTTGTTCTTGTATTAAGGGGGGCGCAAGAGAGGGGATTGGAAAGAAGACTAATAATGTAGGAAGAGTTTAAGTTGGGTTTGATTGGTGTGGGGAAATTGAAGAAAGAATTTGTGGAGATGGCAAAAGGCGACGGGGAGGGAATTTTTCGCTGACATCGAAATCTTCCCATTCCACTGTTCATGATTTTCCTCTTTACCACAACCAGTTGCATTTCCCTTTCTTTGCGATTTCAGTGTTATTTGCCAAAAAAAAAAAACTCTCTGTAGACATCCCCTAAGCACACAACCTTCTGCGTACAATTTTTACACGCATGCATGTACAACAGTCAGAGGCTAGAAACATCATTTTTCCTTCTATTTTCCTCATTTCTGTCTGAGATTATTTACTTATATATTTTTCATGTGTGCTTTCTACTCCATATTTTTTACATTTTGTTTATCATTTCGTTTCTTTTTTTTCTATCTTGTTTCCCTTATTTTTTTTGTGTTTGATTTTTTTGCTTGTTTGTTTTATTCTCTTTTGTAGGTGCAGAACGAACTTGTTTCACAAGTCAGAAGTCCAGTTCTGGTCCGAATAGCTGATTTTCGAATGCGACTAAAACCAGGAGAGTTTAAGACAAGTACAGTTATCTTCTCCTTGCTCCAATTATCTTCAATCCAGCTTAGAAAGAAAACAAAAAAAACAACAAGAGATTGACGTCATTTATGTGCCGATATTCGATGTCTCAATGTCTTTCACTCACGGGTTCTTCTCGCCCCAATCGCTTTTTCCGGCTCGATGGCTGAAACAATAATGTGTTTTGATTCAGTGCAAAATCAAGCGAGGTACACTCCAGGATTTCAGATGCTAATTTTAAAAGTAAGCAGCAATTATGATTGCTGTTGTAGTATTTACTCGTGTTCTTCTAAAATCTTAATTCACCTGGTATTTTCTCTTTCATTTTCATTACACTGGTTATCTTTTCCCTTCTTTTAACCTTTCTCTTTGTCCCCTATCTAATTGTTTCTCTTTCTTTCTCTCCCCTACCACAGACACACACACACACACTGACACATATATCCACAAACACACACGGATTCTCTCTCTCATTCTCTCTCTCTTTCACACACACACACACACACACACACACACACATATATATATATATATATATGCATTTTCCTAGTGTCTGTTTCAAGAACACATCCATAATTTCCACACGCACATTATATATATGGGTGTGTAAGTGTGTGTAAGACAAATTAAAAAACACAGCCAGTCGAACACAGAAGAACATTAGTATAAAAAAAAATTATTTTAAAAAAATTTAAAAAAATAAACAAATATCCCCTTAATTCTCTTATGCACAAAAGTTGATTTTCTCTATTAATCACATCAAAGATTTTAGTGAAAATTTCAAATGAAAATTCAACTCAAATAAGCGCCTAATAGCGCTACGGATATACTGATCCAACAAGGCATACACACATACATAGGCACACACACACACACACACACACATATATATATATATATATATATATATATATATATATATATATATATATATATCCATCTGATCTCTTCTCATCTCTCTCTCTCTCTCTCTCTCTCTCTCTCTCTCTCTCTTTGTAAACTCTATCTTGTTTTTCCTGATTTCAGTCGAATATTTACTTTGTTTTCAACAAACATTTGCGTAAATTTTGTTGCACTCACATAAGCCGTCAGTCATACTAGAATATAGTTAACCACATGAAAATATATATTCCTTCAAGCCATCTGGTAATTTTCATTTCTCCACCCCTTCCATGGCATTTATACTTAGGCCTTCTTCCCTTGCCACTTTCCCTTCCAGTGGTGTGAGATATGCGAGGGTAGGATGTGAGATTTGGGGGATGTTTGAGGCATTCGTTCTTTGTGTGGCAAGGGGTTGAAAGAGAGGGGGAGAGAGAGGGAGGGAGGGAGGAAATTTATTTTTCCATTTAGACTGTTTAAAAGTCCTTGAAATCACATTTGACTTTCCAAATATGTAGTAATCTCTCTCTCTCTCTCTCTCTCTCTCTATATATATATATATATATATAGAGAGAGAGAGAGAGAGACACACACACACACGAATGTAATGAGAACGAAAATAATATAAATTCTTACGTTCACAGCATTAATTCAAAAGAGGACTCGACACCAAAAGTGGAGCAATAACTATTTATTATAATTTTAACATACGGACAAAACAACTTGCTCACTACAAAGATGCATTCTTGTTTCAATGCGGCTGCATCTCAACTGTTATGCAGCCGCATCGAAATAAAAATGCATCTTTGTAGTGAGCAAATTGTTTTTGTCCGTATGTTAAAATTATCATCATATATATATATATATATATATATATATATATATATATTGACATATTAGCTTATAGCAACTCAGTTCTTAAACCCACACAAATGATTGTATTATAATAGTAAAGACCTGTGTAGAACCAAACACATTTTTGGAATGAACCGAATATAGAACAGGAAGACATAGTGTGACACTAGGTTCCCAAACGAACCAAATCCGGCTTTGAATTCAAAATTGTCCTTCTCATAAACCGATTGCCACCCAAGGCTTTAGGACCAAGTCTGTCCTGGTGTTTATCCATAGCTGTGAGAGAAGAAGAGGTGGATTCATACGTTTCTCACGGAAGTAAATGTAAGGTACCCGGCTCTCCGTTTTCCGAAATCCGAACCGCTATCCTTGCCTCCGATTGCGGAGTCTTTATTACTTTTGGACCGCCTGTTGTTCTTTATCTTGATGACGACTCAGACGTAGGTAGTTCAAAGAAAACAAATCCGGAGTGCTTCGAGGCCTTATGTCATATTCCTTCTTCACTTGCGCAATGTAGGACAGGGCAGTGTCTTGCTAGAATACGTACTGCTACCCCGGCCACTCCAGAGCTTGAACACCGTGAGCAGTGTTATTGATATTGAAGTCCTCTTAGAAGGCATCTTGAGTAAGGCGACATGACATCACCCTCAATGTTCATGATCTTCAAGACGATTACAGTGAACTTGGTGTATATTACTGTAGATATATTTGTGCTGAACCATTTGTCTATCTCTGAATCGCAATGTCTATTAATTCCTGTATCGAATTGGAAACCATGCCATGTTAATATTTTATGCATCTGAAAGAGAATAGAAAAGCTTAATATTTGGTGCCATGTAAAATTATGATCCATTTTGTATGTCACGCGAAAGATGTCTGACGCTTTTTTTTATATGCCGTGTTCCATTAGGATGTGGGCAATCATAGCTCTCCAGAACTTTCTATCCTTGTAGCTTTTAGCAATATTTGTCATCTTACTATGTCTCCCAAACATTTATACATACATGTTAGGTAAGCTACTCAATGCTTCCCTCTGCCTTTCTTGCATTCAATACGTTCTGTGAGTGTCAAAATTTCCATGACCTCTTTCTTTATTTTTTTTATCCAAAACCTTTCAGCTGTCTCTTTCAGGTTCTAAGTATTATTGTCCTTTTTGTTTCCATTTTCTTTAAAATTCGTCGTTGCTCTCATGTTTGTCTTAAAAAAAAAAATAGGAAACGTTTATCAATCTAACATGTTTCAATTTTATTAAAGCTTCGTCAGAGATTCAGAATAAACAAAGGTTTTTTTTTGGTCTGTATTTTCTCAATCTCTCTCTCTCTCTCTCTCTCTCTATATATATATATATATATATATATATATATATATATATATATAAACTTTAAAAATTAGGTCAGATAGAATACGCAACCTTGGTTTCGACCTCACGGTATCATCAGGCTAATTCTATCAAGTGACTATCTAACGCTTTATTTTAAAACACACACACACACACAAAGAACGTTACGTTATTATTTTTCAAATAAAGAAATAAATAAACACGACGGTCAAATATATGTATGTTTTATAAAATGTTTTCATTTTTTCAAAATACGGTCAAGATATTGTGTCCATGTTCATTTTATAAAACGTACATACAACAAACTATTTCTTATTTAACAGTTGAAATATGTAATCCTTGAAAATGGCTAAATGAATAGCCGAAAGCGCTCAGATAAAAAGAACATCCGGGCAGTTTTTATTTAATTATTAGATCGCATGAGAAATTGTATAAAAAAAACTAAATAAAAGTCTGTCGTATTCAATGAAATGTGCATGAAAGAAGGATTGCTTCCTAAATACACACACACACACACACACACACACACACATATATATATATATATATATATATATATGAAATAAAAAAGATCAGAAAATATTCGTCCTGTTTCAAGTGTTTTGATCTTTTAGAATAACGATAAGATGATTGAATAGCATTTTTCAATAATTATAAACCTCGTTTTATTCATATATTTTTGCATAATTCCAAACAAAACTTACTTCATTTGTTGTTATTTCAGTTGCATTTGTCATTTTGAAAACGAATGTAACTGTGGAATTAACCCACCTTTTCTGCCAAGGAACGTTTTCTAACTCCCGCTAGTGAGAGTTATACAAAGTAGCATAAAAGGAAAAGGCACACTCTCCGAATCTCATCTTTCTTTCTACAATTACAGGATATCATAATGAGAAGACGTGTTTCGTTTCCCCTTCGGGGATCCTTCTTAACCTCGAGCAAACCACGTGTCGCATAAAACACATTAACTTATACCCTGTTCAAAAAAAAATTCATACGACAATATCACCACTAAAACTTATCACGTAAATATATATTCCATTCAACATAACAAAATATCCCAGTTCAACAAACGAGACAATACAGCCTAAAAATTGCGTGCCTTTCTCAAAACCAATTTACTAACTCATTCGGTAGTCCTGGGTAAGACGATTCAACAGCAAGGCATCTGATCGGGAGGTTTTGAGGAATGTGAAACCACCTTTTAATTGCTGTTGTTCCCAGGTGCACACTGACCCGGCTGGTAGCACCTGTTAAGGTCCCACCTATGGGCAAATTTTGAACCTCCAAACACTATGAAAGTATAAAAATATATTTATATAGTAAAAATACCAACAGTACCTATTTGTGTTGAAATTATTAGCAATACATTTTATGTGTAGTTGAGAGCATACAACTGCGTCATAAATATTTAGATTTCGGCATAGAGGTTGATATGCCGCTAAACAAAATCAACCAGCCAAACAACCTAACTCATTTGAGCTAAAGACACTTTCTGGAGGATTTTATTTTATGGTCGTCGTAACGAAATTAGGCCATCACTGTATAAAGTTTATCTTTTTTGCCTAATCTAACTTACTGGGTAATGGTAATCTTAAAGCTGCTGGATTTAAAATTTTAAGTAACACCATCTCTAAAAAATTGGACATGGTTTCAGCTTAGCTTAGTAGGAGTCAATTAAACCAAAGAAGATATGAAATTTAATTATTAAATCCAAAGGTTTTCCCCAAAATTTTGGCCTATAGTGTACGTGCGCAGGTCTGCCCGCAGGCTTCCATCTCTGACAACTGGTCTTTATGAATTGTGTAATGTCTTCATTTATCAGTTTAAATTTCCATAGGTCAGATCCTCGACACCCATATTTGCCTTGCACGTTTTAGGGATAATGAAGATCAATTCTGTCTGTGTTTTTGCAATAAAACTGAGAAGGGAGTTTTCTTTGTCTCTTCGACGACGCGCAACCATAAAATATGAACCCATTCACTATTTCTCTCATGTAATCTAACCACTGATATTATAATAAATCGGCCCAACTTTAAATAAATTTTCAATAAATTAATTTTATTTTATTTGTTATTTATTTTACACGTCATTCCAATTTGACATTTTGGTTACTGTGTCATACGAGATGGTTTCTACATAATTCATACTTGTTTTTTGTTTCACCTAAAATGTCTCTTCGTTTATTATTTATAGTTCTCTATATCAGTTACAAATGTCCGCTCTCAATTGAAGGGATTAAAGCTGTTTTGTAAAAGGTCGAAAACTTCAGCAAGGTCTTGACAAATAAGTCGAAAATATCAGACTTGTAACTAGAAAAGATACCAGTAGGGTTAACTGTCAGTGCCCGGAATTAACGGTCCGGGTTAATCATGCATTCAAAATTCGAAAACAAGACAATCAGGAATAACAAATATGCAGTTGGTCAGTCAGTCAGTCGACTGGCTGACCGGTTGAACTCTCTGCCTTCGGGCGGGGAGGAACCCGAAAGAGGCTACACCGAAGGGCGGATTCTCTTTCGGGGAGGTAAACCGACCCTGAACCCGTTTATACGGGTTCAATGGGCATATTTTTGGCCGATCCCACGTTAAACCGGCCTTGTGCCACATGATGCCCTAGTGGGGGGGGTGACTAAATATTAAGGTTAAGGAAGTCGCGAGGAGGCACTGCGGTGATCTCGAAAAGGGACTTTGCATACTCTTTTGAAAATTATGTGATTCTTGAACAAATGTGTTTGTTCCCCATGAGAGAATATTGCCTAAGGGAAGGACAAACTCTGATTTTAAGCTTCCACAGCCTTACAGTTATAAGCAAACACTGAAAACGACACGGGAGCAGACAGAGACAGAAAATCTGGAGTGGAGCATCGAAGGCGGTTGGCTCTTCTGGAAATTCTTACAGCCAAGCCAAGCCAACTCTAAATGCAATGTTCTGCATTCCTTTGAATCTTGTCGAAGAGGCGGGCATGAAATTAAGAACACTCATAAATATACATCAAGACGAACTGAAAAGTTATGGAAAATCATGGAGGATGCTAAGTAATGTCTAATAAACAAAATAAGTGAATAAATGTTGTTGAATTTTTTTTATAATGAAATTATTATTTATATTATTGTAGCTTTAGATTAATTTATGTATCATATATTTTAAATGATAGAATTTAACCGTTTTATTATTTTTTTATTTTTTTATTTTATTTATTTATTGATATTTATATAGTCATGTATGTTGGCTTGGCAAAGTATTTCTTTCAGGAACGGAGATATCTGAAAAAATCCAGAGCGCAGAATTATATTTTGGTAGGATTCCATAGCGACACTCTCAAAAACTTTAATTTATCTTAACTTTTCAGTTAACTTGATGTAAATTTATGAGCGTTCTTAAATTTAAACATTTTGGAAGAAACTAACTTACACGGGTCTTGATAATGTCCATCAGAGGAGGAAACGCGTCAGCTAAGATAAATTTTCTTCTTGTCTTTATTCATTATATATATATATATATATATATATATATATATATATATATATATATATATATATATATATATATATAATATTGAGTTTTACCCATAAAATAAAGCATACCTTAAAACTTTATTTTATGATATATATATATATATATATATATATATATATATATATATATATATATATATACACGTACACAGATATGGGATAATTACAAATAATTCAAATGTCTGTAGCATTTAACTTTTTAAAAAAGGACTCAGTATAGAGCAAAGCTTAATATTATCTATTATATGAGATTAAAACAAAAACTTGTTAAAAATCGCAACACAATAGCTTTCATGATTCAGCACTCAAACTGTGCTTCCTCAGGTGGTAGTAAATAAGCGGTGAGGTTTGTGGGTTTACTCTGGTTAACCAATGAAATGTCAGACCTACGCTAAAAAAGGATATATATATTAAAATAAAGAGAAAGAACAGTAAGATTTCTAATCCGGTGTTCTTGTTCATTTTTTGAAATACAGTGCTCAATACAATTCTGCAGAGCATAAATATTATAAATTTACTAATTTTAAAAATATGGTTCCATCGCTACACAGGAATTACCATATTTCAAAAAAAGAAATTAAAAACTTCAAATCTAATTATAGAATTAAATTAAAATCCCTAGTACTGTTTCATTTTCAAGCGAATATTGGATTCCAAAATTCGCTTGAAAATGAAACAGTACTAGGGATTTTAATTTAATTCTATAAAACATTGTAATTCCTGTGTAGCGATGGAACCATATTTTTAAATTAGTAAATTTATAATATATATATATATATATATATATATAGAGAGAGAGAGAGAGAGACAGACAGACAGACAGACAAACAATTTTTTTAAAAATTGCTGTAATTGCTGGCAAAGAGTGCACAGTATCTTGGATAGGGTCAGTCGTAAATATAAACATTGTGGACATAAAAATCAATACTGCATTGTGATTCCTACTTCTATTCTTTCATGCCATGGGGGATCAGGGCTTCCCAAATTTTCCTATCCCTTGTGACCCTTAGTAATTTGTCAGGTAGTTTGCTCTCTACCATTCCTTATATCTCTTGCCTTCAATATGTTCTGGGAGGGTAAAGTTTACCAAACCCTCCCCCACTTCCTCATTATGTGACCAAGAAATTTGAGCGATTTCTTCCTGATTTTGCTTATTAGTATTCTTTTTATTGCCATTTTCTTTAAAACTGTCTGATTGCTTCTCAGTATCCTTGTGTAGAACTACATTTCTGTTACCTCCAATTTTATTTTCATCTATGGAGAGATTTTCCAGCATTTGCTGCCATACAAGCAATCTAATAATCTTTATTAGTTTCTTACGATGTTTTTGCTTCTCAGCATGGGGACCAGCAGTCTAAAACCGGAAACATTGTTTTTTCTTTTTCTCCCATGTGCCATAAAACTCTGACGGCTTACATATAGACCCAGACAAAGAGAAGATACATTGTCTCAGTGTGACTAAAGATGTGAAACTGTTAGTATTGATTATTACGTCCAAACACAGAGACTATATATATATATATATATATATATATATATATATATATATATATATATATATATATATATATATATATATGTATATATATATATATTCAAACAGGTTTGGTTAAATAATTTAGACATACTATGTCTGTTTATTTTTGTTTTAATCCTTTCGAGTCCACAAATCAATTTTTTGGTAGCCGTAGAAAATTGATTAACAAAAATACCAACATTTTCTTTCAAATAATTTTTATATTGCCAAGTACTTTCAGTCACATCTGAGACTATCTTCAGGGGTTCAATTGTCTGTGTATGTGTATACGTATTTCTGTAAATTCAAAATATTTTCACTGTTCGTTTTACTGTGTTTTTTATCGTTCTATATCGATTTACAATTCACAGGTTTTGTGTTTCCTAAATCATATATATATATATATATATATATATATATATTTTGAAATGGACAATTATTTTAAGACATTTTTATGTTTATACATTCTTTTTATAGATACAAATATTTAAGTAAATGCTCTGTTTATAATAAACAGTATTAAACAACATTTACCGGCCTGAATGTCCGAGAAATTTTCACAGAAAATATTCGTCCTCTCGGACATTCAAGCCGGTAAATGTTGTTTAATACTGTTTATTATAAAACAGAGCATTTACT
Source organism: Acanthosepion pharaonis (assembly GCA_903632075.3). NCBI lineage: Eukaryota > Metazoa > Mollusca > Cephalopoda > Sepiida > Sepiidae > Acanthosepion > Acanthosepion pharaonis. The sequence goes on along the minus strand of CAHIKZ030004896.1, from coordinate 6,742,076 downwards.
TAAATATTTGTATCTATAAAAAGAATGTATAAACATATATATATATATATATATATATATATATAATTTACTTGCTATAAACATTTAAGAGCATTGTTGGTATACTTATGGTTGACTTTATTTATTTTGGGCTTTAATTCTCTTATATAAAGGGCTTCAAGCATTTTCATATTTTTTTATTATTATATTAGTGTAATATAGATCTATTTTCAAATAATATCTCTCTAAACTGTGAATGTGGACATGAGTGTTCCTTTAAATGATGTAGGATTGAACTATCTCGACAGAATCGTCGTTGTAAAACTAATATACGTATTAACATTTTTACCTGAGATGCAATCTCCTAAAGGACATCTGAATTATTATACAATGTTGGCATTTTGTAAGATGCTAGTTGACTGAAAAGAATTGTTTTTGACAACTAGATTGGTTGTATTAAATTTGGTATAGTATACAACCAACCTCACTATTTTGCTTGGATCAGTAGGGGATACATTAGTGTTATATATATATATATATATATATATATATATATATATATATATATATATATATATATATATCCCATCTGATCTCTCTCCCACTCACTCTCTCACGTTTTCTTTTTCTTCTAATTATAGTCTGTAATTACTGCTATTAATATTTCTAGAAGTTACTGCTTTAAAAATATCCCAATTAATGTTGGTATAAATATTTTTGTAACTGTCTATATTTAGAGAGAGTCGTATTATTAGCATATGTTTTTCTTTCGAAAGACATTTTATCATTATAATACATTTAATAATTAAAGAATATGTAAACATTAAAAAAATATAAAGCAGGCAATAAAATATGTTGGTGTTAATCTTTTGTTAATTCATTCTTACTCTTATGTTTGAGGAAATTACTACGCGTCCACTATCTCACTAAATATATCCCAGCAACCAAAATGGTAACCTTGCCGCTGTAACATCTTGCCGCTGTAACATCTTGCCGCTATGGCTGGAATGTTTATTTTTAAAACAAGCAAAATCTGTCGAAGGTTTACAGGCATCCAGTTATCACCTAAAAATGTATGGCAATATTTTTTTACTCAACAATGGACAACCGCCCTGTCGGGCGGGTTTAATATATGTCATCTGCATTCTCTAGGAACAACTCGAAAAGGGAGACTCCTATCACGTAAATACTTACTCAACTATAAACAACCATTAGTTACTTTTTCTTGAACCAACTAAATGTTGATACATTTAAAGAGAAACGACGCAAATATAAATAACTAATATTTACACATCGATGCAAATCTAAACAATCAATATTTACCCATCCTCGAACCAAGTAAATGTTTATAGACGTAAATATAAAGAACCAATATTTACCCATCCTCGAACCAAGTAAATGTTTATAGACGTAAATATAAAGAACCAATATTTACCCATCCTCGAACCAAGTAAATGTTTATAGACGTAAATATAAAGAACCAATATTTACCCATCCTCGAACCAAGTAAATGTTTATAGACGTAAATATAAAGAACCAATATTTACCCATCCTCGAATCAAGTAAATGTTTATAGACGTAAATATAAAGAACCAATATTTACCCATTCTCGAACCAAGTAAATGTTTATAGACGTAAATATAAAGAACAAAAATTTACCCATCCTCGAACCAAGTAAATGTTTATAGACGTAAATATAAAGAACCAATATTTACCCATCCTCGAACCAAGTAAATGTTTATAGACGTAAATATAAAGGACCAATATTTACCCATCCTCGAACCAAGTAAATGTTTATTGACGTAAATATAAAGAACAAAAATTTACCCATCCTCGAAACAAGTAAATGTTTATAGACGTAAATATAAAGAACCAATATTTACCCATCCTCGAACCAAGTAAATGTTTATAGACGTAAATATAAAGAACCAATATTTACCCATCCTCGAACCAAGTAAATGTTTATAGACGTAAATATAAAGAACAAAAATTTACCCATCCTCGAACCAAGTAAATGTTTATCGACGTAAATATAAAGAACCAATATTTACCCATCCTCGAACCAAGTAAATGTTTATAGACGTAAATATAAAGAACTAATATTTACCCATCCTCGAACCAAGTAAATGTTTATAGACGTAAATATAAAGAACCAATATTTACCCATCCTCGAACCAAGTAAATGTTTATAGACGTAAATATAAAGAACCAATATTTACCCATCCTCGAACCAAGTAAATGTTTATAGACGTAAATATAAAGAACCAATATTTACTCATCCTCGAACAAAATACAGTCAAACTAATATAAATAACTAATTTTCACCTATCTCTGAATCAAATAAATGTTTATAGACTCAAATATGTTATTAATCCAGTCTTGATAGAGTTCAAAACAGTCTTTGTTGTAGAAGAATTATTTTCTACTCTCCAACCTCTCTCTCTCTCTCTCTCTCTAATAGGCGGGGTATGGCGAGACTCTCACTGCTCTATCGCAACTACACTGGAAAGGGCTCGAACGAACTACATTCCTTGGTTCCGCCAGGTGTAACCATCACGGTTAGGACCCGCCATGCCACTTACATAGTAACAAACCAACCTCATTCCCTCCATATTCCATCGGCGAACAACTTCTTCCCGCGAATCATTGCCCCCGTGGAACAGGCTCCCAAGTGGATGTTTCCCCAATCACTACAATCTTAACCCGTTCAAGTCTAGAGTCAACTGTTATCGTCTTCTCCTATCCATATAAACTACCTCTTAACGTAACCCTCTAGCTCAAGTGGCCCCGGGCCTTGTACAGAGTAATGTAAGAAAAGTATTTACCTATATTTGAATCAATATAGGATTGATTGATTTGATTTTATCGCTTATCAACCCTTTGCAGGTTATTTAAATCCAGAAAATATTTCTAGAATGTAAAAATTACTTGGTGATAATGATTTACTGACAAAATTTAACCCATAGCTGGGGGATGAGACACGGTGGATTCATGCCTTTTCCATGAGTATTTGTGCTTATCTGAATATAACAAACCCGACTGGAATTGGAACTCGGCTCTCCGATTTCCAATTCTGAGCCGTTATCCATTACATCACATCCAATCTTACAGAACATGATATTTCGAATCGATCACCCATCAAGACACTAACCAGGTTCGACGTTGCTTAACTTCGATAATCGTATGAGAACCGATCTTTCAATGGACGTAAGTCGACTCTAATACAAACGACCAATATTTAACTACAGAATGAAACATAAATGATCAATATTTACCCATCCACGAACAAAGTAAATGCTTAGAGATTCAAATAAAGTGATTTCAATTTTAAATGACCCACCAATGTCGTAAAATCCACCAACCTATATTTCAGCAATCGCCAAATGGACGAAACTGACATTAATGAAACTAAAGATAAATACAACAGAAAAAGAAAAAATTCAAATGGTTTTTATTATTCAATTAAGCGTGTTTTTTTTTCTTTGTTCCTTTTTCTTGCCGTCTTTTCTTTTCAATTTTCTTTGTTTCTTTATTTTTTTATTACTTCTTTGTTTCTATTTGTTTCATTTTTCCTCTTGTTTTTGTTTCTTTTTCTCTTTTCTTTTTCTTTTCTTTGTTTCTTTTTCTTTCCGTCTTTTTCTTTCTCTTTTGTTTGTTTCTTGATTTTTTTATTCTTTGTTTCTATTTGTTTCATTTTTCCTCTTGTTTTTGTTTCTTTTTCTCTTTTCTTTTTCTTTTCCTTTTCTTTGTTTCTTATTCTTTCCGTCTTTTCCTTTCTCTTTTGTTTCTTTCTTGATTTTTTCTTATTTCTTTCTTTGTTTCTATTTGTTTCATTTTTCTTCCTCTTGTGCTTGTTTCTTTTTCCCTTTTCTTTTTTGTTTGTTCCTTTGTGATTTTCTCCTTTTCTTTTTATTTCATTTTTCTTGTCTTTGTTTCTTTTACTTTTTCTTTATTTTTTCTTTCTCTTTTGTGCGTTTTTGTCTGTTTCTTGTTATTTTGTGATTTACTGTTCCTTTCTTCCTTTGTCGTGCTTCTTTTTTGTACGTTTTCTCTTTCTTTCTTTCTTTCTTTTTTGTTCCTTCTTTCTTTTTTGTTGCTTTTTCTTCCCTTCTTTTGTTTCTTCATCTCTCTTTCCTTTTTTTAAGTGTTCATGGCTTAACATTTTCTTTCTCTTTAAGTCTTTTATTTTCAATTAATATACAAACACACACACACATACATATATATGTATGTATGTATAGAGGTAGGTAGGTATAGTCAGTTATTAGTACTCTTTTATCTTCTCTCATTTTCAATTTCTTTTACATTACAATATTCTTTTTATATTAATCGACTTTCCTTCAATGTCGGCCTTTGTCTAAATCTCAAGTTGTCCGCTCCGTCTCAATCAGCAAATCCAACATTAAATTGTTTCCACTTTACCCCCGATTCCCTTTCAGTGGCGCCAAGCTTGGAGCAAAAAGAATTTTAAAAACTTCAAGCTTCCCCAGCGTCTGGAAGCCATTAGACATTTAATCCTGCGTCGAGCGAATCAAAATCCGATAGATTAATCTATTATGGAAATACCTATTCCCAGTCGCTGTGCGTGCGTCGAACGTGCAGCCACGTGGTCGGATAAGGACGCCGGTCACCTGAATAGTGCGCGCGTGTGTATGTGAAGTGGGGTGGTGGGTAAATATATAAGAGAAATTGGATTTGAGTTTCACTTTGAAATTTGCAGTCTTCTTTTTATGACTTCAAATGATATTTTTAGTGGATACTCGTATTTGAGTAGACGCCCCGTTGTTTTTAAACTTTGTATATTTCATCTATCGGCCTATTCACTCGATAAAATGTAATAAAGTGATTGCGGCAGGTTTTGAACCTACGTTCACTTTTGCAAGTGGGACCATCGTCAGATCCGGTATGCTTTTACCGCTCGGCTACGGAGAGCTTCACAATCAAGTGAAATTCTATTTTCACTCGTTTGGAATTTCTAATGTCTTTTGAGAAGATCTGAATTAGTGAACGTTCTTTTTGTCCATTTACCGCCTTAGAGAGAGTTTGATATTACCTCTGAAAGAGAAAAGAGAATGTTAAATATACCGCCTAAAATTATGTTAAATTATATTTCATTTGTGTCTCGCGAAATATGTGTTCTCAAATATATGATGCTTCTTTTTTATACACCGTATCCCTTCAGGACGTTGGCGATTGTAGCCCTCCACAAATCCCTATTGTTTGTAGCTCTTAGCAATATTTGTCTTCTTACTATACCTCCCAGTCCCTGTTCTGCCACCAATTTATACAAGCCTGTTACGTAAGTTAATGCTTCCCTCTGCCTTTCTTGTATTCAATACGTTCTGTGAGTGTCAAATTTTCTATGACCTCTTTTCTTATTTTGTATCCCAGAAATTTCAGCTGTCTCTTTTTGTCTTTTTTTGTTTCCATTTTCCTTAGAACTTCGTTGCTCACATATACCTCCCATGGAATTTTCAGCATTCTTTTGTAGAATCACATCTCTGTCTTCCCAATCCTTCTTTTCATCTGTGAGGAAATTGTCCACAGCATTTACTGCCATATAAAAGGATTGATATTATAAAATGGTTCTGCGCTATTTTCATTGTTTCTCACGAAATTATTATGTTTCTTAATACTTTACTAAGTTCTTGGAAGGAACCTTTCGCTATTGCGATTCACATTAAGTGACTGAACACTTGAATTTTTACTTTAAATGTAACGTCATAGAAATTAGATTTTAACTAATTTTACAACTATTTTTATTTATTTTATTTTTGTTTTGTTTTCATAGTTTCATTACTAATTTAGTAAGAACAGAGACTAAATTGGATGAGCCTGGTCAAATACTAAACATACAGTGACACATAGGTCATGACACATTCAATACAGATTCGTCTATGTAAATAATATTAATTTCCACTAAGATTTTGGTGGCGCAGGACTGGGTTGAGTATATATTTTCTTTAAATTTAGGACGGATTGCAGGTTTGGTTGAAGACCAATGAAAATTCTTAACCTATGATTTTTAATTTAATATCTATTCGCTTCTGACTATATATATATATATATATATATATATATATATATATATATATAGTTGAATAATATCGACAATTTCTGCTTATCCAATTTTTCAACCCTTTCATTTTTTCTCATTGTTAGAAAATTACCCATAAATTTTAAATTCACTTTAGTTACAACTCTTATTTTCTGATAATGCCGTGTATGGACGCCGCAATTACGAAAATTGGCAGGTTTATACATACAAAAAAACATTCAGAATTCTTTTTACAATACTAGGGGTCGTTGAATTGTAGTAAGATTTTCCATTTATGAGTAATAAATATAGTTTCTACTTAATAAAAATATCACATAGAACTTACAAATTAATACAAAATTTTAAATGATTTAAAACTTTATAAATTACTTTATAATTACATTTTTTAAAAATGAATTATGGTTCTTATAAAAATTCATTATTCATCAAATTTTTTTTTCTTAAGACAATAGTGTACATAATATATTTTATTCATAAAAACAATTAAAAGCTTTTCTAACTGAATAATGTCTTAATTTTATTCCATTTTTTATTTTACGATTCAGAGCAGATTTTCTGTAACTGAGGGTTCTGTTTTAAAAAATAAGATGATGATTAAAATTCTCCAACCACTTTTGATTTTAACATAAATATTAAACACTATAAAAATGAATTTCTCGAAATTTCGTAAAATTAAATAAGTTGGCGAGAGAGTAACAGATGTAAGAAATGTTTTTGCCAAGATTCTCTAAAATCGGAACGGTTCAAAAATAATTTAATTTATTTGTGAATAAGTTCTACTCGTAGAAAACACAAACATAATAACATATAATAATATATAATAATAATAATAATAATAATAATATATATATATATATATATATATATATATATATATATATATATAATAACATATAATAATAATAATAATATATAGCATACTAGTAGAAAACACAAACATAATAACCTCATCCACTTGTAAAAAAAGATTAAAAATAATGAAATCCCTAATAATAAAAAAGACAAAAACAACTCTTAACAATATTAACCACGGACAAGGCCACAATGTGCTAACCGTGTTCGGAAAATAAAACACCTCTATAACACACTAAACGCATACACATAACACACACACTCGTTTAAACTGAAAAATAAAATCATCCTTGAAAATGGCTAAAAGTATAGCCGAAAGCGCTCGGAACTATAGAACATTTGTGCATTTTCTACAGCCTCTGTGTCCAAAAACAAAGCTCTTGTGCGAACACAAGAAAATTTAAACAAAAAGCCTAACCGTAGTACCTTGTCTGTCGTTTTAATGAAACATGCATATATATATATATATATATATATATATATATATATATATATATATATATATATATATCAATGTCAACATTAACAAGCAAATATCGGGTGCTGCGATGGGTACAAAAGTTGCTTCGACCTACACTAATTTAGTTATAACATACCTGAAAATCCAGATATATGAACAACCCAAATTAAAATATGACTTGGACTTCCACAAATATTTACTAAACAACTGGAAACGTTACCTAGATGAATGCTTTATTCTCTGGGCAGACACATTCGACCAACTCAAGGAATTCAAAACTGTAATTAACAGCATCAGTAATAATATCCAATTCACAATATCCATTCCTGGACATTCTAATCATAAAAAAGGACCAAACATTGAAACTGGCTTACACCAGAAACTAACAGATTTTAAAGAATACCTGCTATTCACCTCCAGTCACCCAAAGCACAAGAAGACGAATATTCCATTTAATCTGGCGCGAAGAATTTGCACAATTGCCTCTAAATATGAAAGGCAGAATAGAAGACTTCAAGAATTAAAAGAAATTCTACACGAAAGCCAGTACCAATCGTTATTAATAGATAACGGAAGAGAACGTGCCAACGCAATAGATATTAAAGAATTACGAAAAACAACAATGAAAAACTCCAGGTACGTCCAATACTCTATCTTATATCTCATCTCACTTTCAAGAAATACAGAAACATACAACATTAGCCTCAAGAACATCGAACTATTGGGATAAAACCCAAGAATGAAAAAAAAAACAAAAAAACACTCAAAGCACCTAAAATAATCAAAAGCAAAAGACAACCAAAATACATAAGAAAATGACTCACCAATGACAAATTACCCACCAAAAATCCAACATCAACTCTCAAAATGTGTGGTCACCCTTGTTGTGGGACGTACTTTAACCCCATTGAAGACACAAATTTAAATCCGGACAAACTTTTTTGCAAAAAATCATTTCTCCGGTTCATTAAAAAACTAAGATATGCTTTTAAATTATGTAAAGGCACATTTACCAAAGGACAATTCACATACACTCACAAGCACACATACACTTACACATAAAATCCCTTTTCATTTTACTAATGGAATCATTATTATTATTATTAAAACGATAAACTGCTATCCTTACGCGCGAGCGCGCGCACCCACACACACACACACACACACACACACACACACACGCACACACAAATAATAATTCTTGTGCACCTGGCAACTGACTGAACCTGGACACATTTATAACCACTCATGTACAATTCTTATTTTGCTATTATCATCATCATTATCGTTTTTACTTGATGGCACTTTATCCTGCAAATTTGACATAGCAGAAAACACTATTCCTGCACACACACACACACACACACACACACACACACACACACACACACACACACACAAATAAATTTAATCCTTGTACATTTAATATACATAATTTCTAACACTTGAACTACTTAACGCTTTGTTGTCATGAACTACCTAACACTTTGTTGTCATTAACCACGCTCGCTGAACTATGGTACTCCCAAATTTTGACATGATTTTATGATCATCAATTTCTGGTGCAAAAATGAGGGTGCCTGATTACCTGATCGTAATCAACCAACCAAATAAAATTTTAACAGATAGCAATCGGAGCTCGTTTTGCATAAAATGGAAACATCAGTTAGATGCGAGACATATCATGGCATAATCACACGTCTCCCTATCTCAATTTAACTTTTGAAAATCATAGAACTGGTAAAGTTACTCTAAATAAAATTCTTAAAGAGTCCAATTGCATTTTCAACTTTTTCCTATATATATATATATATATATATATATATATATATATATATAAAGAGATAGAGAGAGATCACGTTAGCACAGGAAGACCGTAGACTGAATTTCCATTTCAAATTTTTACTGTATAATGTTAAGTATATGGGATCAATAGTAAAACCTGATAAGTTCATTGACAATGAAGTAAATTATTAAAATTATATATTGTGAAAAAATAAGTACTTTTTCAACATTAACATTGAGAGAGAGAAATCATTTTGTCGGATATATTCCCACTCGCTGATTGTGTCTGTTATTCCTGAATAGTCACTCATCTTAATACTGATCTGATTCATAGCTGCTTAACTTAGTGATCATATGGGTACTAGTGTTTTCAGCGTGATTTGACCGTAAGCCGATACACACATGCGCACATGTACCCACCTACACATCGACACAAACGTGTATGTGAGTCGGGTACCTCGTCTCTGTGTTATGATTAAATGATTCTCATTTTCTGCCCCACATTTGTGACCTTGTGCCACACTAACTTAAACTTAGGAAATACTTCTGTGTACGCATATGTTTGTGTGTGTGTGTGTACGTGATTCATAATTTCCCACCGTCCTACGCAAACATGGTCAGATTAGTCTATTGCTATTGATTTCCTCATCCGACGCTGATAACGTTTGTTATTACAAGTTTGTATAAGAAAAGTTCAGATATCAAAACATCACAAATTTCTGGCTCCCGAAAATCATTCTTGCACTGAACTGGGACGGTAACCTTTTTTATCAACTCACACTGTTAACCGATACATGATCGCACAAATATCCGAGGCCATAAAGAAAACAATTCTGACTGGAAAGAATCTGAGTATTTCTTATCCTATATATTAATGGAGAAGATATGGCTTCACCTCATCGAAGATGCTCCAAAGACATGACATTAACAGATTTAAAGATACACTGTTTTTGTCTTTATTCTCTCAATGTTTACTCGGGAACTATGCACTGATAGCTGTTTGCTTAACTGCCCCTAACAGAAAATAAGTAGTTTGACAGTTATTGATTCAAGAAACAGTAACTCAGAAGCCGATAACAGCGACGACGTCGATGGCTGTCCGTTTCTGGTTGAGCTTCCAAAATGGTCCAGGCCTGCTTTCCTCATTTACAGCAATGGCGGCAGGGTGGGAAAATGGCTTCGTTTTTTTTTTGTTTTGTTTTTTTGTTTTGTTTTCATATTTTGTAAGGAAAGTGACAGCAGTGCTGACTTTTGATTGCTTCTGCCTTAGATTAAATAAACAAAGTAATTAGCAATCTTTTTTTTTTACTTATTTTTTGAGAATTGTGGGGTTTTTCTACAACATTTCTTAATTCATTCATTTGTTTATTCATCCAGTCATTTATTTAACAAACGTCGCTTCTAGCTATTCACTGTATTGAAAAGTAAGTGCTGTTATCATCTTTCTTTTCTTATCTTCTTCATCATTTTTCTTTTCTTTTTCTTCTTTACTCCTTTTATTTTTATTTCTTCCATTTTCCTCTTTTTATTTTTCTTCCTACTTCTCCTTTTTCTTCTTCTTCTTGGAGTTTAGCTTACTTTAGTATGACACAAGTCCAATTATTACAATTATTTACACAATTATTTACACAGTTCGTTAGATAGAACGCTAGCATTTCGATCATGAGACTACGGTACGAAACTCACCATGGTCGATTTGTCAGTGGTGGGTAACTAATTCAATTGTTATTACATTGTTGAAATAATGAAAATGCATTGCTAATAATTTTACCCTGCAAAAGCATTGTGAATAATTCTTCTTCTTCTTCTTATTATTATTATTATTATTATTATTATTATTATTTAGCTTTGCTGCAACAACAAGTCTCAAGCAGAGCGTTTTTTTGTTTTTTTTGTTTGGTTTTGGGGTTTTTTTTTTCAGAAAAATGTAATTCTTGTCTTCGCATGAAAAGAAATGTAGGCAGGATATGAGAACTCATAAGTATCAGTTACACTATTTACATTGTTCGGGCTGTTGCTGTATTCACGACGTTTCGGCCGTTCTACGCTCTGGCCTTCTTCAGGTGATTGGAATTTCGAGCTGAAACCTTTATTTCGTACACCGGGGTAAACTGTTTTAGTTCCACGTGCCATGCCTCTTCCGAATGTCTCAATATCAGTTATCTTCCTTTAAAACATCTAAGCTTTTTGTTCACCTAAGCTGTATGCAAGTATTGAACTCACAACTCTTTGGTCCCAGTTACTGAATTCAACCACTGGGCCATGTCTCATTGAGGACATCAGTGTATGAATTTCTGGGACTTGTAAACCTAATGTCTCCGTAAACATTTTTACCAGCGCTCATATTGCTTTTTTGCTGTTATTATTGTTTTTCTTTTCAGGGAAAGGATTGTTAATTTTAACGCCTCCAAATCTAAACTGCTCTTTATTAATAGTCTGCGAGAAGTGTTTTTGCCTTCCCTCATCATGGCTGATGCTAACCTCCAGGAGAGTGACTCTTTATGCCTTTTCTTGTTGACATTTACCACTGAAGTAGAAAGATTATATTGAATCAATTGCTAGGTCTGCTGCTAGGAAAGTTGGTTCTCTGTGTCGTGCTAGACAATTTTCTCTAGCCAGAATCTATCTTCCATATTTACAAATCTACCATTAGTCCATGCTTTGAATATTGCTGACATATATGGCCCGGTGACCCTGCTATATATTTAGAGATCCTTGATAAAACCCAAGAATTGCCATGTCATTAGTCTTGACCTGGCATCTCAGCTTCAATCACTTTCCCTCGCCGTAAGTAACTTCTTTGTGCCTTTTCCATAAATATTTTCATGGTAATTGTTCTGATGGTACCTAGAGTTTACAAATTTAAATGCAGTACTTGATTAGCAGCAAGGTTTCATCATTTTACAGTTCAAATGGCTAAATGTAACCGTAAATCCTATGCTAACAGTTTCTTTTCTCTCACCTTTTGCCTGTGGCACACTTTTTCCGGTATTTTATTTTCTAATCAATTTTGATCTTCAAAAATTTAAATGTAATGTCAATCGTTATCTTCTGCCTTCATTGTCCCCTCTCCTTAAACATGTTTTTTCCCCGTTGCGTTTTAGTAGCCTTATTGCCTTGCTTGGGGGGGGGGTGAAATGATTAAAAACAGCAATCATGTAATACTGTTATCTTGAGACGTCACATTCTACTTATTTTTATCTCGAGGTCACTGGATTTTATTATCATTATTATTACTATTATTATTGACAGCAAAATGTAATATTGGAATCTCACTGGTAAGGTAATCTGCTTATGTAATCTTAAATGTTTGTCTATAGATATATAACGACTGTCATATATATATATATATATATATATATATATATATATATATATATATATATATATATATATATATATATATATATATATATATAAAGAAAGAATTTTGTTTTTTAAATCATTAAAATTTAAAATATCCAAGGAAGCTTAAACGAAACAAAAGAAATAAAAAGCAATGTATATTCAATTAGATCGCGTTTATTTATTAATGAGATATTCCGTTGTTATGATAAAACGAAACATGTTCACTTATTGGTGTCTAGTAATGGCTGTTGTTATATCAAAGGTATATTTCATTACTAAGAAGAGGAGGTAAGGATACTTGACCGATAAATATGTATTGTCGCATTATGGTTTATATTATAGAATATAGATTATTAGTAACTGTTCAGTACATTTCTTCACTTTCTCCTTTTTCTTCTTAGTAGTAGCAGTGGTAGTAATAGCAGCAGCAGCAGCGGTTCTTCTTTCCACATATCGGTTACACATCAAAGCTTTCAAATTTGAAGGCTCCAGTCCAATTTTGTTATCGCTGCTTCGTTGTTCTTGGTTACTACTACTTGAAAGAATTAAGGTAGTGGAAGGAGAGGTGCATAGCAAGTAAGTTTATGCGATCCATTGGCTCAAGTCAGTCGTCAATTCTCAATATGTCAACGCTAAAAACGCCAACAACTTCTGAGATTCAACCGATCAAAACAAGACAAATAAATGGAGGACATTGGTAAAAAAAAAAAAAAAATAGTTTTCTCATGAAAATTTGTCGTTTCCAGATTAACTTGCAATTCTTGCAAAAATTTATTATTCATCGAAAAAATTTGGTCTTTCGTAAATCAATATTGTCCAAAATATATTCATAAAACCAATTAAAAGCTTTTCTAATTAAATAATGTTTTAGTTTTTTTGTAATTTTTATTTTATAGAAATTGATGATTTAAATTCTCCAAGGAATTCTAACTTCTGCTTCTACCTACTATAAATATTAAGCACTACAAAAATGAATTTCTCGATATTTCATAAAATTAAATAAGGGCGGAAGGGGGGACTAACAGATAAGCAAATATTTTTACGATTTTCTAAAAAAAGAAACATTTATAAAACAATGTCATTCATTTGTGAATAAGTCCTGAAAGTTTTATAAATATCCCACAATTATTTGATGTTTGCAAAAATTTTCAAATCACTGTATTTTTCACAGCAAAAAGACGATAACATTTCTTTTGGTCGCTCGCAGACGTAAAAATAAAATTAAACAAAATTTTCTGAAAAGTTTCTAAAAAGTATTATAAAATATAAATAAATAATTTAAAAAGTCCTTTTCTCTTTCCTCTAAATAATAACAAATATTTTTGACGATAAAACTTTGTTTGGATCATTTTTTTTCATCATAAATCTTCATTTTGTTAGCGATTCTTTGGGGGTACTAGCTTTTATAGAAAGTATTTTCTTGCCTTTGCTTACTAATCTAATATTGTACGCAATTAGTTGCCTCATGAAGATAAATGATAATGGTTATGGTCATAGCAATATTAGTCATTATTTATAAGGAAACATTCGGCATACATTGACCAAATGGTAAGCGTTACTGTCGATTGTAATTGTTTTTCAGGAAAATAGGTTCACTGTTATCTCTCTTTCTGCTATAGATGGGAGTTCCTTTCTAACCTTTTGTTTAAGATAATGTAAAACCTCAACATCTTTATTATGTCATTATTTTCTCTTCGATTTACATCTGCTATCCATTTTAGTTGTTGCAGCTGTTGGAAGTTTTTAAGTGATGTGATTTTGTTATTTGGCAAAGTTCATTTTATTTGTCAACGAGATCCGGCAAAGGACCTATGAGATAAATATAATAGCTTTTACGGGTTCTCAATAAGAGGCTATTTTGTTTTAACTTAGTGGTTTATTTTTAAATCTGAAGTAATTTTATGCCAATGAATACATTAGGACAGAAGACGTGCAAATTTTATAAGTCATAATTCTTGTGTCGTCGGATGAAGGAAACATTGTTGCAAATGAAATGCAATTATTCTAGAAGTTCGTGTATGGAATTTATATCATTTATTTGTCCAATTTATTCAAAATACATTTTTTGATACTTGAATTTTTATGCGCTCTAAAGAATCGTCGTTCTGACTATTCGTAAATCCAGTCAACAAAAGTTTAGTTTAATCATGAAAAATGAATTAGTCAGGATTGTTTTGCAAACTGAAAAGGCAAGCAGCTAAGGAAATCTGATAGTTTCTATAATCTAGGATGTCGAATAAACTTTCAATTAATATATTATTGGAAAAAACAAAGCTATGTTTATGACGATAATAATTTTTTATGTACGATATAGGGTTTATCTTTATATTTTTCTGTGTCAGGTTAACTCCACCTAGTTTTTGAAACTACTCCTAGGGGATACTCTCAGGACTATAAATACTCTGCTGCGATATTTTTCTCGTTCTCTTCTTACTTTTTCTGCTCACACGTCAACATGTAAACCTCTCGCGGAGAACGCGCTTCCCTTTTGGGAAACGCATGAACACACACACACACACACACACACACACACACACACACACACACACACACACACACACACGTACGTACATTCACTCATTACACATACTTTGATCCAACACGGTTTTCACCTTCATTTCACACACACACATCTTTGTCTTTGTCACTTTCAGCCCTTTATTGTTAATACACTAGCATTTGTTTGTAAATACATATTGTTTTTTGTCGTTTCTTTATATTACTTTATTATTTATTTACGTGGGCTCACATCCTGAGTCTGCTATGTTTATTGCGACCCGCAACAGTTGCTTACGCCAGCATCTCAGTTTTTGTTTTGTTTAAAAAGTATAAAATGCATCTGAAAATCAATATTTAAAGCTGATAGTTTTTGATATTTTGGTAATATTCACAAACACTTTCTTTCCCCTATTCAATATTTAAAATAGATATAATATGAATTTATAATTTGGGTATTTTAAGAATATTTTGTAACTGAATTTTTTCTTGTGGTTTTAATAACACGGAATTTTTCCTGCTCAAAAATGATTCAAATAAGTTAACAATTCTAGAAGAACTATTGTATTTTATACATTGGTATTAAAGTGTGTATTTACATAGTTATGACCGAGTGGTTATTATGTTCGCTTTCTGACCATAAGACCGGAGTCGAATCTCACTATAGGCGTTTTGAAAGGAAGGTGACTTTTTGATGTTATAGGTTTGGAGGAGGCGATCCCAGCGTGCAGCACCTTTGGAAAGTTGACCAAATCCTTGTCAGTGAAATTGGATAGACAGAACTCATTGGCAGCGTTCGAAGGTCACAAGTCATTGTGACCAAGGGTTTGAGCTTGCTGGCCTTGTTCAGACTTGATCGCACTAAATAACGGGCTCTCTCTGAGAAACTGTAAGGTCAGCTCAGCATTGTTGCAGTATAAACAAAAATTTGCTTGTGCAGGTGTCTGAAATAGGGATTGGCTAACCGACCTAGTAGACAGGCATCCTCGGATACGAGTTGCCAGCCATTTTTTTATTTACACCGATAGCATTGGGTTTTAATTAAAGTATTTTATATTTTGGTATTAAAAAGTGTATTGATATTGGCAGTGGCTTACGGCCATATCACGTTGATACACCGGTTCTCGTACGATTAATGAAGCTAAGCAAAGTCGAGTCTGATCAGTACCTAAATGAGTGACCGCTTGGTAATACCTAGTGCTATAATCTCGGATGTGCAGTTGGTGTGATGGATAAGAAGCTCAGCATTGGAAATCGGAGAGTCGAGTTCCAATTCAGGTCGGGTTCGTTATATTAATCATCATCATCATCCCTTGACTTTTCTAATCGTATTGAGAGATCCGAACGCAGAAACCATATTGAATCTCCTCCACAACGGTCTATCAACGGAAGCCATCAGCAATTCTGGTATAGTCATACTTGTCCATTTTTTGAGATTGTCCAACCAGTTTTTGCGTTGGTGTCCTTGGGAAAGGTATGAATCCACATATTCTTCCCCAGTTAATCAGTAGGATGTTTATCATTAATCTTTATTATCTACAAAAAATTACAATATAAAAATATTTTCTAGTTTTAAATAACCTGCAAAATATTGATAAACCATAAAAAAGAAATCAGTCAATACATTGGTAGTATTGAGTTGTCTTTATTTACACTATTCGGACACATGGAACAGTGGATAAAGGCGTTAGTTAGATCCAGTGACAGGACCCAAAGAGTACCCGGTTAAGGCAGTGGAGAACTTTCAGAGGTAAAATTAGCAGGAGATAACTGATATTCATTAAAACATGGCACGTGGAACTAGAACAGTCTACCGCAGTGAGCGAAATAAAGGGTTCAGTTCGATATTCCAACCACCTGAAGAAGGCCGGAGCGTACAACGGCCGAAACGTTGTAATAAATATGGCGACAAAGATGAGGACAATAGTCCGAATAATGTAAATAATGTACATAATAACTCATCTCAGAAATATAGACAGATACTGGGTTATCTGTATAGTGATACTAACACGTCTTAGTATCAGTAATAGCATCGGTTTATAGATGTTGTTTTTTGCGTTAAAGTGGTTTGCTGGCGTCTCTTATTACTGTCGGCCTTATATTAGACACGAGTGCTGGCGTATATAAATATACGACCCCGTTTATGAAGCATCTATTAACGAATGGCTTGTTAAACATGTATATTCGCTGTTCTACAATAGATGCGATTTGATCTATACTCTATGATCCATAGGATGATAGAAAGGTTCAAGCAATGGGCGAACCAAAGGAAATTTTTCACTCATTTCTTTTTTTAAATTTATATATAAAAACCAGTTCAAAAGCATTTATATACAACATTTATAATGTATAAAGAATGAAATTAACAGAGAAAGACTGCTTTCATTTTATGACCTGAAGTTGGTGTTAAATATCGAAATGTCTAAATATATCAAATAATATCGAAATATCGAATCTTGGTAAAGTAACAGGATACGTGCAATCAGATCAAGTATCAGATGCCGTGTAGAATGATCATCAAACAATCGACAAAAGACTATGTAAGCAATTGCAGTGGAAAACAGCATTTGTGTAGCAATTGAATTCTCTTTGTTAGACAATGAATCTTTGCTTCTTATGTTCAATTTTTTGGTTCAAGAGGTGTAATTTGCAGGCAATGTTGAGACAGATACTAAAGGAGAGTAAGTATTTTGAGTTGTTCTAAAAAAAATAATACATCTAGCTTACCAACATTCTTGCTTGTTTGTAGGAAACCATTGATGACAGGTTGTCATCTCAGCTTCATCAATTTCTTGAAAAGAGATTTACCTGGTGTGTCTACGGCGTACTGCGTAACCAAGTGTCAACATCTACTGGCAAAAAAACCCTAATTGGCTGACTTCACAAACCATTAAGAACTGTTGTAACAAGAATAAATAAAACTAAAGGTATATGCTCTCAAATTCTAATTGTTTCGACAGCTCTGAGAATGATGAATGATCATAAAACATTTGTTGTGACAAAGAAGTTAGATGGCTATCAAAAAGGAAAGTGCTTTCGGAGTTTCTATCTACTTTTGAAAACAGTTGTTAAATTATTCCATGACACTCATTCTGCTCTCTATAACGAGAAAATATCAAGCATTGCTTATGTATCAGATCAATTCAAAACGTTCAATGAAGTTACTTTCTAACTTCAGGGTGCCCAGTAAAAAAGCGGTAAATTCAGAGATGTTTTTAGCTATCATGATTCATGCCCAAACTGAACAATCCTCGTAGATGTTCAAAATGTTTGCCTGAATGTTCAGCACAAAGTTGTAAGTGTGGTAAGTAGGAGGTAGTAGCTTTACGGATAGGATCAAGAGGAATGAAATTCCTCTTGATGCTATCCGCAAAGATAGATTTACAAAAAGATTGCATCTGATCCTGAAGTTGTTGAGGGTCCAAGATTTACAGATGATCCTCCACTACAATGAATCAATATCGATGATGTCACGGTTTTGCAAGTGAGCTAGGAGTATACTCTAGATACAGTCATCCATAACATTCAGCTCTAGGATTTAAGATGGCGACTGAGATGGACCAATTAGAGCAGGGGTATTTTCTCGAAGAATACATACATATATACATACATACATACATACATATATATATATATATCTACACATATATATATACACACACACACACACACATATATATATATATATATATATATATATATATATATATATATACACTATAGTATATATTTATACAGCGTACCAGTAAAAAACCGGCAAATTCATAAAGAAATTTATTTAGCTGTAATGATTCATGCACAAACTGAACAATCATCGTCGATGTTCAAAATGTTTGCTTGGATGTTCAGCACAAAGTTGTAAGCGTGGTAACCATCGGACAGTAGCTTTGTGGATAGAGTGTCAAGAGAAATTTCATTCCAAGCTTCAGTTAAGTTCCGCTTCAATGAATCAATATCGACGATGTCACGATGACGGATGTGCAAGTGAGTTAGGGGTATACTCCAGGTATAGTAATCCATAACATTCAGATCTGGGCTTTTAGAGGGTTATTGAGATACACCAATTAGAGCTGATTGTGTATTTTCTCGAAGAATAAATTTTCCGCATTTTAACTGGGCACCCTGTAGAAGGAATTAAAGTTAACTTTATCAAAGCCAAATCAAAATTCTCAAAGTTTCTGTCCATGTAATATTTATTCAAATGGAATATAATTCATCATGAGTACTTCCAAATTAGCGAGTCTCTCTGAATTGAAGAAAATAAAAGCCTGGATGACCAGAGCTTGGCAGTTGACCTCTCCTCTGTTCTAATTCTAACAGCTCATTAGGGGAAAACATTCAATATCGCGAAAACCAAACTAACGACATTTCACCACCGCCGATCGGATCCAGAACTATCACCAACCACGATGAAAGGATGTTCCCTTAGAGAGGCTTTGGTCGTCTACTGGGACAAATTCAGCCCAGATCTCAAGAGGAACTCGTATATATGATCCATCACTAAAGGAGCTTGGAAAATGGTCGGTTCTCTGTACCGATCCAGCAAGTACCTAACCCTTCCTGCTGCCCAATCTTCACTTACCACTCTCGATAGAGACCAAAAGCATCCCTGCGTCCTTGTGGGTAATTAATTATTTTCCACCCCACAACGCCTTTCCCACAGATGCTATTTCCATGGAAAATGTTCAAATGAACTACACCCATTAGTTCCACCCACCATGCCAAGCACATGGTAGCGAACCACCCTCATTTCCATCGCATTCCTTTAGTCAAAATGTAAGTTTCACTCGAGCAGCTTCTTCTCACGAGCCACTGATTTGTGGAGGCGACTCCCAAGAGGATGCTTCCCTGATCATTAAAATCTTAAACTGTTCAAGTCTACGTTTAACCGTTATCATCCGCACATCCGCATTAGCTGTGCCTCTTACTCGGTAACACTCTACATCGAGTGGCGCCAGGGCTTTGTACAGGATGATCATTGTAAAAAAAAAAAAAAGTGAATATTATTCAACTATATTGTACGCACGTAAATAACCTGCATCGAGACATGTATGAATGAATAGTGATTATTTTCGCTTAAAATACCAGACTAAGTGATCAATCCATTCGTAGGGGAGAAAAAATTGATTTCACTCTTAAATGGCATTGAGGCAAAGTTCGGTTACAAAAAGTATTTCTGATTACTGTCCTTACGGCACCAAGGAAAATCATACAACGCTAAATGTACTCTGATATAAGTCTTGATTCCTAAATTTAAGATTCAAAATTACAGACTGTTTAATAATATTGCAAGAGATATCCAGAAAAGACAAGACACGCCGAACTAAGACAATCTAACCCAGTAGACTAAATAAAAGGTTCAGCCCGAAATTCCAACGTAGAAGACCGGAACGTCCAACGGCCGAAACGTCGTGAATATGACAATAAAGATGAGGACAACTGTCCGAACAATTTAAATGGTGTAAATAGTAAAATACCTAAACAGAAATATAGACAGATCCTGAAAAAGGCCGGAACATCCAACGGCCGAAACGTCGTGAATATGACAATAAAGATGAGGACAACATTCCGAATGATGTAAATAGTGTAAATAGTTACAATATCTCAGAAATATAGATAGAAACTAAAACTTATTGAACACGGGGATTAGATATTAGTGCTTTTCATTTGATCATGAGAAGTGAATTTCCCGGCACCAAACCCATTCATCTTATTAAAATTGTGCAGCAATGAAATCACAGTTGAACTCTAAATGTATCCTTTCATATTGCTAAATAAATTGTTTTACTTCGTTAAGTTTTATTGATGAAATGCATACACTTGTTTATAGCGTAAGGTTAGTCGTTTTAAGTCTTCGCAATATCTAATACAACAAAGGGGTGTGTATTAGTTTTATATATGATGGTGGGGCACAAACGATACGGATGGACGACAGCGTGAAAATGTTTGGGGATGTCACTGATCTAAAAGTAACAAAGAAACAATAATTTGTTGATACCAATGAACTGTGAACACTGGGAGGCATAAATACGATTATACGTACGATTATACGTACATACTTGCAAACACAAATTCACGTAAATAACTATGTACGTATGAAAAATATCATATTAAAAACTATATATATATATATATATTGAGAGAGAGAGAGAGAGAGAGAATTAATACAAAAGGTTTGTCACTTAGTTGATTGAAATTACCTCCAGAGTTTCGTAGACGGTTACATCCGTCCACTCGTCAGTGGGTATCAGCAATTGACTGCTTATATTTCTCGATTCTTCTTTTTTATATGCACTTAGCATTGGTGCAAGTTTTTTATCAAAATAATAGTAGTATGTGTGTGATCTTAGTTATTTTTTTTTTTTAAAGATCAGGGGAAAATGTCACGAACCCATTTCTGAACTTAGGTCTCTGGTTGGGACCCTGAAGGGAATATGTATTCAACAAAAATCAATATAATAATAATAATAATAATCAAAAACGAAAAGAAAAATTTTGTCTACTAATTGCTATGGCTCGCCCATCAGACTGTAACATAGCTGCCAAGCAATTTGAAAAACAATCGAAGTATGAAGACCTGGAACTCAAAATAGAAAAAAATGTGGAAATTGTAGACAAGAATAGTACCAGTCATTGTAGGTGCGCTTGGAATGAAAAAAAAAGGAACACAACAACACATTGAAAAAATCCCTGGAAATCCCAACTTAAGAGAAATACATAAGATTGTCTTGATAAGTACATCGCACACATTAAGAACTTTCTCCATGTAATGCTAGTGATGTTATTGGAGTTAGAAAAACAAATTACGAAATGTAACCCTAGCAACAGACCACTACCTGCCTTAGGTCTTCCCACAGACTTGGTAGGAAGTGTGACCATGACAGAAATCGAAATATAGTGATGATAATATACAGAAATTATCGAAAAATTTTTCAAATACAAGAACTTGGAAATCAAGATTAACAAGATGTGGGGAATGAAAACTGAGACTTTACCAATAGTAATCGAATCTCTGGGCATCGTAAGAAAAGGATTGGACAATTTTACTAACAGTGTTCCAGGTAACATCAACATAAATGCTGCCCGGGAGATCGCCCTACTAGGAAATTCCCACATACTATGAAAACTGCTATCAATTAAATGACAATTCTCCTATAGGGCCTAAGGACCATAGTTTGGACCCGACTCTATAGGATACAAAGCAGAAAACATGACATACACAAATGATAATAATAAAACTCAAGCAGGAATATACAAAATATATCGTGAAAAATATCCTATGAAATTTAAATGGAAGATAATATGAATGACTAAGTGGAAAAATTCCGGGTAACGTGTTTCGTCCTCTAGAAGGACTTAATGTCTTTGTTGATGGGATTATATATGTGTAGGAAGGAGAGGGAAGATATAAAAACACAAGCGTTGGTTATTATCAAGCACTGACAGGAAGCGTTGAAGATTTTGGAATGCTAAAATCAAAATTTTTTTACTTTTTTTTTTAGACGTGTTTAGCGGATTTTATTCATTCTCCTTATGCTTTTGGTTTGTTTTCATTATTTTTATTATTAAGTTTCCCAAATTGTGATAAGAGAAAATCTGGCAAAAAAGGTGAAATGTTATATGAAGCTAGACGCAAATTTACCGTGGATGATCTATCTATACAATTTTCACCTTAAGGTGAAAGCACGTTCTATAAACATTTCACCTTATGGAGAAAATGTATAGAAAGTGTTTTGATCAATAAACCATCCACGGTAAATTTGGACGATTATGGCTCTCTACAACTTCCCAATAGCCCCTAGAGCCTTTGTTTCTTTGCCAAGACCCCTGCCATCCATTCACTTATGCTCTGGATATGCCCCGTGAATGCTAAATTTTCGCAGCCCTTCTTCTTCAAGAAATTTCAGCTGTCTCTTTCTGATTCTGTGTATAAATTTTCTATTTGCTCACATTTTCGTTAAGACTTCCTCGTTGCTTACTCGCCCCGTAGTATGTGCGGGTGGTGTAATGGTAATGGTAATATTAGCTGTTTCCTTATAAGGAAATATTTGGCATTCATTGACCGAGCAGCCAGTACTACTTTCGGTTGATATTTATAAAATCTTTGAACAATTTTCTTTTTTTTTAGGAAAATAGCTTTCTCAAGTACACGAGATGTTATAACACTTTTCACTATTGACAAGGGTTCCCTTCCTAACCTGTTTTTTAAGAAGTGCGGAATGGGGAATATCAATATCATTATTTTCCCTTCGAGTTACATGTGCTATCCATTTTAGTTGTTGCTGCTGTTGGTAGTCATCAAGGGATGGGATTTCACTTATTCGGTACAGTTCGTTGTGATTCTGTAGCGTCTGTCCAAAAGATTCTAAGAAGGATAATCCTTACTAAGGCCTACAGGCTTAATTCGCTCAAAGCCATTAATCCGAGAAAGCTGACAGTTTAGATATTTCTGAACGAGTTTGGTTAGAGAACCCAGTCTGTCTTGCTATTAACATCTATTTGCGAAGAGAAGTGATGAATTCACATATTACCAAAAGTATTTCTACAAAAGTGAACGCAACGATCTTGGCTGGAATTCGAACTCGACACGTCAATCCTACTTTCCACGCCAATAAGCGCCGTGCTAAGCGCCCATCCATATGTACGTATGAGTGTGTGAAAATTGCATTTCTGTGAGCGCAATTATGTTTGTGGATTTCAAGTGTAAATTTGTTTTGTTCCTATCATTTTGTTCCTTTTGTCGTTTGCCTTTTGTTTGAATCCTCTCACCCACCAATCCCTGCTCTTCACCCCTGATGAATCCACAGCCACTTTCAACATCGCTCTTTGAGCCTGTCCTCTTGGAAGAGATCAGTATTTTAGAGATGAAGCCCCGTCTCGACAAAGAGGCCCATCTGTCACGTTTCGCTCTCATTACTGCATGATAGCAGCATTCGAAAAGAAGAACCCCCACCACCACCACCACCACCACTTCCTCGTGCTCTTCAACAACTCCTCAGTCTCCCCACACACTTTACAAACTCCCGTCATTCCTCTTAAGAGAGACCGGAGGGCGTAAAAGGATCAACATTCTGGTTTAGTTTCACTAATACTTACTGACAGTTTTACCTCAGTCATTGCACTTTTTGTTTTTTCCATTTCTGTTACAGCGCTAGGAAAATGGCTTAGTAGTTTTAGTTTAAGGTTTGGTAATAAAAACATAACATTAGATATTTATTATTAAACTATTTTCCTATATTTATTACATACAATTGGAAACCTTTTAGATTGTGGATTGTATGTGTTTTTTTCTGTTTTTTTTTTTGTGTGTGTGTGTGTGTGTATGTGTGTTTTGTTACTTATTACATATACGTTAATATCCAAGGTTTCATATTCAAAACTATTTTCAAAATTAAAGTATAAAAAAATTACATTTTTTACAGAGTTATTTACTAAGCTATGATTTCTATTCAAATTAAAAATACTTTTATTCAAACAGAAGAGACTGTTATTCAGAATAAAAATATCAATATCCATTGAACGGATTCTTTTATTCAATATAAAGATACCTTTATTCAAAATAAAATTTACTCTTATTCAAAGTAATGAAATCGTTATTCACTAATATAAATAAAGATGATAATTCAAAGAAATAGGATTTCAGATGCATATTGAAAATTATTTCTTTTGACCATTTGCGATGTAGCTAATTTTTTTAAAAAAAATATTGATACTAGCAGAGATGTATCTGTATTATTTCCTTTGTTCGGACTGTTGCCCTCATCTTTATTATTTCCTTTGTTCGGACTGTTGCCCTCATCTTTATTATTTCCTTTGTTCGGACTGTTGCCCTCATCTTTATTATTTCCTTTGTTCGGACTGTTGCCCTCATCTTTATTATTTCCTTTGTTCGGACTGTTGCCCTCATCTTTATTATTTCCTTTGTTCGGACTGTTGCCCTCATCTTTATTATTTCCTTTGTTCGGACTGTTGCCCTCATCTTTATTATTTCCTTTGTTCGGACTGTTGCCCTCATCTTTATTATTTCCTTTGTTCGGACTGTTGCCCTCATCTTTATTGTCATATTCACGACGTTTTGGTGGTTGTACGCTCCGGCTTTCTTCAGATGATTGGAATTTCGAACTGAACCATTTATTTCGTTCACCGGAGTAGATTGTTCTCCTACCACGTGCCATGCCTCTACCACAGTGGACGAAATAAAGGGTTCAGTCCGAACAATGTCAATAATGTAAATGATTACAATACCTCATCTCAGAAATATAGACAGAGAACAGAGATATGTTACAATATTGTAACCAGTGATGGACTGGGTCTAAAAATATTGCTTGCCAGAAAACAAAGGGGTTTCCAACCACAACTACAATGCTGTCATTTAATTTTCACAACAAATAAATAAAATTTTCAAAAACTTCATAGGAAAAAAGGGTGCAATTAACATCTTTGTGGAATAAATGTGTATTTCTTCGTAATTCCAGTGTACATATACTGTATATATTTTACTGGCGGTAGATACCAAATGTAAATACAGAAATGTAATTAAATTTTTTATTTATTTTTTCATTTTGAATAATTGGTTAATATTTTTAAATAGTTTACTGCACAGTTTACAGATTAACAAATACTTCATAAGCACCACAGAGCATTGAATGTAGCCCATTATATTAAGAGCATCCGTTTGTGTTCACTAGATGTTTGTACAACTCTGGCAATAATAGCTTCTGAATCCAATTCATCTAACAATTCCTTTTCAATCAATAGCAACATGTTTGATTCCAAATCCACTCCAGACAGCGAATTTCTTAACCGTGTCTTTATGATCTTTAGTTTCGAAAATGTCTTCTCACATTGAACTTAAGCAACTGATAAAATGCAGATGACTTTATAAAGTTCTTGTTCCTTCTTATTACTAAAACAGTTGTTCGTGTTTGTTTCCTTATTGCATTATTATTTGTTATAGAGGGTTCACACCATCGGATTCCCACTTGGGCATGCTGAAAACCAGGCCAGTCCGCCACTTAATGTAGATTTGGGAATACATTTTCCGTAAAATTCTGTCATTTATGAATAAAAACAATCGCTATTCATGGAAAAATCCTTCCAAATCTATGTAAACTTGTTCTTTAATTGTTCTGGATGGTGTGAAGCTTCAGAATGAGCAGAAAAGAACTGAAAGCCCCTTCTACTGGATTTAACATGGAATTGTAAGGTGGCAAAAATCAAACATACAGCCCGTTACTTGTAATTGCAATTAGCACGACTATTGAGTGGTGGAATTTCACATTGTCCATAGTGACTAACGG
Source organism: Acanthosepion pharaonis (assembly GCA_903632075.3). Classification (NCBI taxonomy): domain Eukaryota; kingdom Metazoa; phylum Mollusca; class Cephalopoda; order Sepiida; family Sepiidae; genus Acanthosepion; species Acanthosepion pharaonis. The sequence continues at coordinate 6,715,798 of CAHIKZ030004896.1, read as the reverse complement.
CTTCATTGCTTTGAATAAAAATAACTTTTATTTTAAATAAATGTATCTTTAAATTGAATACAAGAATCTGTTCTTTTGTTTTAAATACCCGACTCTTCTTTTTTTTAAATAAAAGTATCTTTAATTTGAATAGAGTTCATCGCTTCGTGAATGTTTGTTTGACGACATATTAACTCCATATGCTTCACTTAATACCGTAATTTAATTTTCTTGTGAGCATTAGGAATTTTTCTTTTACAAAAATGTATTGCTGGTATTTTTTCAAAAATGTATCGCTGGTAATATTTTATTGTTTTTTATAAAAATGTGTTGCTGGCAATATATTTTTTTTTACAAAAATGTATTGCTGTTAATATTTTTTCGTTTTAATTTTTATTTTACGGTTATTTAATATACAGGCTATAACAACGTTACTAAAAGTTACTCAGACTTTTAGTACCAGAGTTTAATGGTACATTCTATTTTAATATTTTGGTAATCAGTCATTTGAAGGCTGAATATATTGATATGCATTAGAATGGTCAAATTTCAATATAAAAAAGTACATACTGAGAGAATGCAGTACTCAACGTAGAAGCGATCAATTTATAGCTGTTAAGAATATGGAGATTTGGTTGATTTTACTTAGCGGCATATCAAGCCGAAATCTAAATATTTTCAAAATAAAAGGTATGTTTTTAAATATATAGTTTTTAGATCATAAAATGTACTGCTGGTAATTTTTTTATAAAAAATGTATTGCTGATCATTTTACTATAAAAATATATTGTTGGTGATTTTACTATAAAAATGCACTGTTGATGTTTTGTTTGGTGGGTCACTATTTGCCCATAGTTGAGACCCTAACAGGTGCTAGCAACCTGGGTCAAGGAACAACAACAATTAAAACGTTCATCAAAACCTCCAATCGCCCGATCAGAGACCATGCTACCGGATGTAGTTTAACGTCATACCCAAGACTGAATAACATAAGTAACTCACATAGAATAACTTATAGTTTGTTATCAAATTGATGGAGGATATTTTTAAAAGATCTCTCCTGTATAAATATCAACTAAACATAATTTCATATCGGTTCCACAGTTCATTTAAGAAAAGTGTTGAATCTATATATAGAATTAGAAAGAGGCTGCTTGTTTGTAAACTATACAACTCTCAAATTCAGTATACATATTTACTGAGACCAAGCATTATAACAGTAAAACAATCAAAATAAATATGAGTTATGAATGTAGAAGTTATAACATCTAAAAAATTAGAACCACTGCTTCATAAAAATTCCTAAGATGTAAATATTCTGAACTAAAAACAAATGTTATCTACTTGAAACACAATGACACAAACTAAAACATTCTTTTCCTTGCTTTGCTTCCTGCAAAGTCAAACAAATATGAGTTTGTCATATTTATATCATTTCAGTTTATGAAACTATTTAGATGTTATAACAACTAGAAAATTATAAATAGTTATAAATCAGTAATTTTAAGATTTAAACGTTCTGAACTAAATGAAACATGTCATTTATTTGAAACACAATAACAAACTAAAACATTCAAATAATAAATATGTGTTTGCTATTTTTTCAGTTTATGAATTTCTAAATGTTATAGCATCTAGAAATTTAAAATCATTGCTTCATAAAAGCTTAAAGAGCCCTAGGCTTCAGTCTATACTAGCCTAAAGGATAATGTCACCCTTATTGTGAACCATTATTTTCAGTTTTGTTTAGTATTAACTTTAATCTTCTTTTTATTAGTCAACAATTATTAGTTTTTAATGAGTATTTACTTTCATCTTTATTTTTATTAAATGATGCACTGTTAGCCATGATTGTCTTTTCTGCTGGCATTTTTCCATGTTCATATTTTAGTTGCTTTAATTTTTTTTTAATAATTTTCAATCATACATTGTCGTAGATTGATGACCTGAGTAAAAATGGCGATAAGCCAGAACTAAAAAATTAAGAGGCCAGTATAGAAAAAAATAGAAAAATTTTGCTTCGCTAGAACAAGAAAAAGAGTTCTAAACTGTTACGTGATGTATGGCAGTGAGTACTGGACAATCTCCTCGAAGATGAAGAAAAAACAGGAATGCGGTTTTACAGAAGGATGCTAAGGATACAATGGAACGAACATGTGAAAAAGTTTTAGAGAAAATGGAAACAAGAAAAGAAACTTATACTTCATATCAGAAAGTGACAGCTGGAATTTCTAGGGCACATAATGAGGAAAGTGGGCTAAGAAAAACTGATACTCACATGAGCAAAGTGAAGGACAAAGGAAAAACCGCATAACATACTTAGTGAGTTTGAGTAAATACATGGTAGAACAGGATTTAGGAGAAATAACAGAAAGATAAAATTTATTAAGAACTACAAAAGACTAGAAGTTGTGGTGGTCAATGATCGCTTACGTCCTGAGGGGACACGGCACAAAGTTTGGTTCATTTTATACCCATTGTAGACTGTATTCAGTTCATATATTCACTGTATACCTCTCCGGTACTTAGAGAGTAGAAACATCAACTTCTTGTTTTTGCATACATATGACAAAGTGAAGTTATGGGCGGACAATTGGATATATGTATAGGCTTTTTAAAACACTTGTTCTACTGTTTTTGAAAGTTTCTTAGATCATCATTTTAAAATCATCAAGTAATACAGAACGAAAATATAGAACAGGCCTCTGTCGAAATTTAAATTCGAATTCCTTTTCTTTGCGAGAACCAGAAAGTATAAGATAAAACTTCATCTAAGAAATAATAACAATAATTAGATCTGATATAACTCGCGTAAAATATAAACAGAGGAGATGTCAGCATATAACGTTCTGTGTATAAAGAATGCTCGGCCGCAATTTTCGACGGATTTGCACCAAAATTGACATGCACATGCTCCAAGTTAGCAGGAAGGCCAAGACCGACTTTGCATTTCCCAACTCCCATTGATAGTGGAAATAATCGATTTTTCATGCTTCTACGACAGTTTTCATGTAGTTTGTGGCCATTTTCTACTGGCCAGAGTAAGAGCCTATAGCTGGCTGCCACGAATAGGCAGGAAGATTCTATTGGCCAGCGTGAGAGCCAACAGCTGACTGACACGAATGTTAACTAGCATGCTAGCATACAAAAAAATCGATAGCTGCATTCGTCACCGGTGTGAAAAATTTAAATCTGCATGACACTTTACTCCAATTGGCTCATTCGCTTCCTTAAACTGAACGTTGATTCTGATTCCGCAGAACTCGGTTGGGTGTGAAAAAGTATTTGTTGTTAACATTCTTTTTTCATTCGGTTTTTCCAGTTACGAGTCCTTTTTTAAAGCTGATCGTTTTGTTTTCATTTTGTTTAGTTCTTTTTTCGTAACAGATTTAAAACTTAGAACTTAGAAAAAAATTCGCAAGAAGTAAGGCATGTAGCAACATCAGCACGGCAAAGGGCACTCCTTTAAAGGCAAGGAATAGCAAAATATGTCAAGTGATAGCGATTGCTGTATGAATCGTACGATTTTTGAATCAAGCACGGGCAACGCCGGGCCATGCTGCTAGTATATAATAAAATGATATTACAGAAAGACTCCAAAGAATACAAGAAGGTAAATTTAAATATCATTGTAGGCTTCTTAACAATCGACGAATAGATTGATTGATTGGTTCGTTTTTTACAACTTATCAACCCTTTGCAGGTTGTCTAATATCAGAAAATATTTTCAGATTTTATTTTTAAATAATGGTTTAGTAATGCAAGTTTTACTAATTACACCTATAGCTGAGGTGACAATATGTGAATCCATATCTTTCCCAATGGTATTTGTGCGTAAGGGAATATAACGAACCCAACGGGAATTAGAACTCGGCTCTCCGATTAAAATGACACCGCCCGCACATCCAAGCTTACAGCACCTAATATTTCCAAGTGGTCACCCATCTAGGTTCTGGCCAGGCTCGGCGTTGCTTAACTTCGGTGATTGTTAGGGAAACAATGTTTCAACGTAATGTAGACGTACGCCTGGAAGAATCTAAGTCAAGATCAAAATTAAAATTGCTTCATCTATGAGAGTGTAAGACTATTATAGCTGAAGGAATATCCAAGTTAAAAAGTACTGAAAGCTTGTGTTCGTACTTGTAAAATCTTCAGAATGCAAATGTCATCATAATCTATAGAATTTTTTTAAAATTAGATTTCTTTCATTAAACAGTCACATTATTGAATCCTACCAAGGTTGACAACAGAGGTAACAGCTTCTTGTAACTACTACTAATGTTTTGCCTTAGGATAAATGAGTGAAGACAAGATATTAAATATCATGACATGCCAGCGATGAAACAGCGAATGGATCTCGCGATCGGGGAGAACAGGGGAAGTAGAGTCATGCCTTTGCAGAGTTTTAATATATATTCTCCACAATTTTTATTTTATAAGCAATTTTGAATTTTGGCCAGTGTTCGGGTTGATTAATTTTTGCGCAAGAGTTAGTAGTCAAGTTGCTTAAATTTTGTTATGCTTCAATTTAATAAATAGAAAAAAAGAAAGATATTTAAATGCAGCTGAACTAGAATTGATAGAAAATCAGTACAGGATAAAATAATGTATTTAATAACACTTTTTGTTTAATTTTACGCTAACGTCAGTAGTGGAGTTGCTTAAGAATTAGTCAAATTTGAGTAGGAATAGATAGATTCCGCTATCGCCCGGTTCACACTCCTTTTCTGTCTTTTGAACAGAAGTCGAGACACGGTAGAATAATGGATTGCAGCTCGGATTGAGGAATCGGAGAGCCGAGTTCGAATTCCAATCGAGTTCCTTACATTTACCTATGTGCTAATACACTTGGGAAATGTATAAATCCAAATCTTCTTCCCCCCCCCACGCTCGCCCAGCTATGAGTAAATAGTAGGACAGACTGGCAACCGGTCTAGGAGAAAGAAAACTCTCAAATCAAAATTGTATGCAGCCCTAAAGAAGTACATACTAGGCAGATAAGGAAAAAATCGTTTCACATTGACTCGATGATCCCGGCTACGGTCGATTCGTCTATCGTCCGGTTCATACTCCTTCTCTGTCTTTTGAACAGAAGTCAAGGCTTATCACTTGTTTTCTGTTTAGGATTCGGTTTCCGGTCTACTAAAGTGAAATTATTACCTTACTTTGGATGAAATGATTTGAAAACAGATAGAACTTGCTTATAAATGAGTAGCTTGGGCACCTCGGCGTGGTGTAATGGTTAACAAGCTTGTCTCGCTAGATCAGTTACAACTGAAAAGTAAGTTCGATCCTCACTAGATGCCCCATACTTTCGGCATTGTGCCACATCTAAGCTATGCTTGGAAAATAACTATAAATGAGTAGCTTATTTTAAAAATCATGTATTTAAGAAAGAGTGTTTTTTTTCTTGCTGGATACTCAAGCTTCACACATTTATGAAATTGTGAATTTAAGTTCGAAATAAACTTCTTACCATTATTACAATGTAGATAAAATGATCAGGATTGCGATGTTTTAATGCCTTACAATAGCAAATTACTAGATTTTTTTTTTTTTTTTAGAAAAAAAAAAAGGCTTATTTCCGACTTTTGAAAGCTCGGCGTTACTAAATTTTGAATTTCGCTACTTGCGACATTTTGGACTGTTTTAAAATACTAAAATTTTTCGGAACCTGCTGACGCATTTTGAAATCCTCACAATATTTAGTATTGTTAATGTTATCGCTAACATTTTAATTGAGATTGACAAACTCTACGTTTCGTTCGATTTGACAAACCAATAGTTGAAATTTGAGTAAGCTAATTTGCTTGGGAAAATACTTTAACAAAAAAACCTAATATTTGTTGTATAAAATAAAAGCTTTTTTTTTTTTTTAATTCATAATTAAGCTTTACCTATATGGAAATGTAACCAGAAGACTGGACGTGTATTGAATCAGTGAAATATAACATCGTTTACTCCAAGACCATGCATCAACTAAATGGAGAAACAAGGATGCGTCATAAAAGTCATATTTTCAGTAGAGGAAAACATAAAAATAAAATATATAAAAGGAAGGGTAATTTGGTTATGAAACTCATCCATATAAGTAAATTAAAAAAAAAAAACATCAGTTAGAGAAAGGGAAGTGCCTCGGATAATAAAATCTTTTACGATTTTACCGTTCGTAGCAGTTTTTTTTTTGTTTTGTTTTTTGCAGGTAAAAAAATCTATCATCAAATGGATAAAAATAAAATGGCAACTCGGTTCATCGGAACAGGTAAACTCACCTGAAAGCTTTTAAAAAGTCCCTTCAATCGGTATCATTGTCAGTAGCTTTAGAGATCAGTACAAAATTGAACTATAGGGGTGTTTAAATAAATATAGATATTATCAAGTCTGGCACAAAGCTATATTTCTTAAGGACACGTTCTAATTACTTTCTCGCGTTTTAACAAACTATAATATTTTTGAAAGACGCTGATACGTGTTGAAATTTTCACAGTATTTAGAAATGTTGAAATTATGCCTAACATTTTTGTCGAGATTTACAAACTCTACGTTTCGTTCAATTTTGTAAACCAATTGATGAAATTTGAAGAAGCTGATTTGTTTGGAAAATTCTTTGACAAAGACCCTATTTCGTAGTTTTAATAATTTATTTAATTTTATTTTATAGGACGTCATGGTAAACAATATTCTTTAAGAAAATTTATTTTTTTCCTTTTTAACCGAAGAAAAAATTCTTAGAATTTCTTACTCTTGAGCATACAACTGGCCGTGCATAAATATTTCTTTCTGGGGCCAAATTCCAACTTTTTGAATTGTTTTGCCTTGTGATTTGTTTGTAGTTCTCGCAAACGCAGAGCTAAGAGAAAATTGGATTCGTGTATATATGAAAACTTGAAGAAAAGATATGCAAAAACAATATTGCATTTTTATTAAATAAGTTTTGTTATTTTAAGCATTACATTTTTTAAATAGTGGGATTATTTTGTATATTAAATAATAAAACTTTTAATTTTTCAAAAAGATTAATGAAAATTTATTGTACTAAGCTATGCACCCTAGTAAAACCAACTGTACATTGTACTTACGTGTTTGTACTTCTCCCCAAAATTTGATTTAGATTGGTCACTTTAGAGAGTGTGGTGGACGGACGGACTAACGGAAATCACAGAAATTTATATATAGATTGTAACTGGGATATTTGCGTTTGGTGCCATAGGAACCTGGTTTCCAGTTATTTCTTTTTCTCAGACCTTAATAGTGGTACTGTCTGTTACTTTTTGTAATGTATGTGGACGGTAGTAATGTCTCTTCATACTCAGGGTACCGGGTTAGCATTTTTCTGGTTGCTGTTGCCGACTGGTAGTTAGGAGACCAAACTCTTGCGATCAGCAGTCGCGTAATATCGGGGTTCTTGCAGTAGCATTTTGCGCATGGAAGAGTGTCCCTGCAACCTCCTCCGGTGGGCAACCTCGAGGCCACACTATGTCGTAGTCGGTCTTCCGAATGTCCAAAAAATAAAAAAATAAAAATAAAAATAAGCTTTATCCTTGGTTATTTGGACTGCCCAACATCATCTCTTTACAACGACCTTGTATTACGGCTCACTGTTCTAATTTTAGATTTTGACATTTGAATTGAGAACATTTTTAAAACGTAATTTATCCTGGCCATATTTCTTGATACATTAATTACAATATCTAATCATTACATGTGTTACTTTGATGCTCTCTTTATACAGGTTATTGAACAATTATGCGTTTTGGCATTTTTCAAATCGTTACGAGCTACAACTGATATTCGACTCTAATTTTTCATATAAAGCTGTATTTTTACGGGTTCTATTTCAGCACGTTACCTCGCGTATCGCTTGTTATTAAATACATTTGGTTAAATGTACACATTTCTCTTATTTCTTCACTATTAATTTAAAGAGAAAAGTTAATCTTAATGACCCATCAAACAAATTAAAAGAAAGAACACGAAAAAATATATATAATTAGTAATTTTTAATTTCTGTAGATACAATACAATTGAAAATTGTTTTGTTTTTTCATTCCCGATTCAACAGAACTAAATAATATGCTTTTCTATAATTGAAACCTATGGCATAAGACTTATATGTACATCCATTCTATGTAATAGGATATATAAAAATCAATATAGAAAATATATTGTCGGCACGACGGTTATTTTTGGCAAGAATAATGATCCATGGAGAAGTCACCAGCATATATCCTGTATAACTCAACTTATTCAACTCTATAAAAAAGAAGTTAGAAAAAGCCGTTACAGAATGTTTTGCAAACCGGAAGTAGACCTCAACAGCAACAACGATTAGTCGCAGCCAACCTAATCTGATCCATTTCCAATCATTAGGACAGAATTTTATTTCCATGAAAATTTTAAACAGTTTTTAAATACTATTCCCTTTCTAAATAGTTCACATTGTCTTTTTCTGCTTACAATTAAAATAATTACTGAAACATTTATTTTATTGTACACACTCCTTGACATGTAATGGTTTTCCAGTCATGCTTCCTTTTTTGGTTTGCGGCGTTTTATTTTCAGATGGATCCACTATATTGGACTCCTCCTGTATTCCTGCCCGCACTTGCACAGATGTTCCTTCCTCTCCCACAAACCAAATGCGTTCCCTGTTATGCCGGAGGTCTCCATATTGTGTCTGAACAATATAGACCCTATTGTGATACTATTTGTCGTTGCCGCGGTAAAACGGAAGAAAGTTTTGTTAAAACATAAGAAAGTGAGACATTGAAACGAGAAAGGTTAATACCAAAAACCCGTGGAAAGAATTGACGATTTAATTCACACATAGACGACTTGACTTGTATGCCGAGAAGTTTGAACAATGGAAAAGTGACCCAGACTTAGGGGGGGCAATGTTGATTGACACACAGCTGCAAATACAACTTGTAAAGTGAAAATTTTATTTTTCATAAACAACGAATTTGGAGTTGATTCCCTTGGTCAAAAGTTCAGCTGTAATACCAGCAGGGGATGGATTAGCCACCCACGCTCACTGAGGAGATTAGTGAAATGTAATAATATGAGAGAGTAGAAGAAGGGGATTCCCCAGAATTATCGAATTCTTACATCGCTAGATTGGGCGAATGTCAATAAATACATATGCACAAAGCGAATTCGGGAGACGAGTCGTAGAAGAGGGGGAGACAAGATCATATACAGGAGAGAAGCCCACGTGATTATCTGCCGACAAAAGCTTCCGAGATCAGTCTTGTGCCAAACTTTACCAACAACAGCAATCTAGATTTTGCCAAGTCAACAACAATAATATCACTTCCGATTTAGATGCGGATTTGGCTGATAATTAATTGCATGCGAACTCTAATATAAACCAATTATTGTACGGAGAACTGATATAAAAACACTATTTACTTTTGTTCAATTTATTCAAGTATTATTTTTTTCCTGTACGGCTTCGGCCTGCTTGAACCAGCCTAACACGAAGGTACCTGCGACGATTCGATCTTGGCTACCTTATGATCAAATTTAAATTACAACGTGGGATAAGGTTAGCTATGAATTGAAGCGGTCACTTCAGCGACCAGCCGCGGTGTTGGTAATCTTGGATGACTGGGGAGTGTGTTGTATGATTACGCTATTTTTTATAGCTGCTGTGTTTATGATAACCTTTGTTTCCCAATATTTTCCTGATCTGTTTTGAATCTTCCTTTATCACCCACTTAATAGGTGAAGTAAATGAACTTCCTAACTTATCATCGTGTCTTTCCGTTGCCTTTTGTTCATGAGCTTTTTTCTAAAGTCTCGCCATATAGGTTCCAAATTGTTTGGATAGGAAGTATCATTCCTATTTTCCTTTGAGCGAGTTTCTTGATTCTGCTTATTCGTAGAATACGGTGGCCGCTCTTATTTTTTGTTGGATGGATGGATCTTACTAACTAACATTTTATTTTTAGTTTGAATTTTTTTTATTATATTTTTGTTTCGTTTTTGGTCTCATCACCTTCCCTCTCATTTCATTAATTTTTTTATAAAAAAAATTGGAAAAAAAATTGTATATTATGAAATTTTTATATCATGGGTATTTTTGTGAATGTGGTATGGAATGGAATGGCGATGGACGAGTTTTTGCAGTGAATGTGTATTTATTTTGTATTTTAATACAAAATTGTGGCCCAAGGCTGAAGGGTAAGTGCGAAAAGTCTGGACTACATGGACTATCCGAGTCAATCACAATCCAGTCATACATTACAACATACCCAATCACAACAAGAATTTATCCATCACCTTTCAATCCTATATATTTACAGGAAACCTACAAAACACCGAATGGCATAAATTCATAAAAAATTTTATATGGTGTTTTGTAGGTGAATATGTGGTATATGCAGGATTGAGAGTTGATGGATAAATTTTTGTGGTGAATGCGTAAATTGTAATGTATGAATGGTTTGTGAATCGGATTATCTAGGTTTAAGATAGTAAGTGTTGACCAAGCTTTGCCCACAATATATCAACATTCTTATTTTCCTTTCCATCAACAATTCAGAAAATCTTGTTCCTGTCGGCAAGAAATGTATTCGATTGCTTTAATATTCTTTTGCCTATTTTCTAATAGAATAAGAATTCTAATATTCTTTTGTCTATTTTCTAATAGAATAACAATTCTAATATTCTTTTGCCTATTTTCTAATCGAATAACAATTCTAATATTCTTTTGCCTATTTTTACACCAGCCTCGACATTTGCTTAGGGAAACTAAGGACTAACAGTTATATAAGTAAATCTGTATTTTGTGGTAAAATCCCTGAAAGCAAAACTGGTAAACTTACAACTTCGTTAGGTATTCCACATCTAGCAAAAATATTCTAGCAAGAATTCTAAAACCGAGGTGTACTATTTCCAGATATCTTGTTAAAATAATTCATGACGTCTAAGTATTGGCGTCCAATTCCAAGCAAATCAACCTATACGAATTTTTTGCCATGGTGTGTCAGATAATTCTTGGTTTCGACGGTTCATATTTGTTCGAGAGACGATACTGGTCATAAAATCACATCTTTCCACTGGGTCCTTTACATCGTGTGTGATATTTCTGACCACCAAATGGAAGGCTTTTCGCATTTTCCAAACACTCTCTCCTTAAACTGTTCTTTTATTAAAATCCTTAATTTTTTCTCGTTTTCTTTCACACTCAGTAACGCTCTGTGTGTTAGTGGCTCTGCTGCCTTGCTTGGGGTGAAATGATTAAAAAAAAAAATTTATTCTGACCCATATGACCACTGTGTATATATTGAATAATTTCTTCTCTTAATGCTTTTGGAATTACATTTCTATTGTGATAGTAATTTTCTATATGTCGACGTTCCAATCTGATTAGAAAAATAAAGCTTAACCTCTTAATACTTCTTTTGTTGGCTATCCATGAAGTTCAACATTAATAACCTTGAAGAACAGGGTCAGTAAATATGGTGTTTTGAATCACGGCTTTTTCTATCTGTTGTTAGTAAACTTTGCTCATAATGTTGATGTATAATATCACATCACCTACACTGCTTCTGTGCTTCTTACTAATAGTGTTGCGGGAAAGATTAACATGAACTATTAGCAATGTCCCTCGGACATGTTTAGCTACTGCATTGACGTCTCATAAGCAGTATTTGACTCTACATTGGCGTATTGCACAACGTCTGTGTATTTATCAAGGGTACTAGAGGTTTTTAGTTTGTAAAATGTCTAAAGGATTTAAGTTCTGTTATATAGAGATCAATATTTTCACAGGCCTTGACTGATGCTACACACTCTTTTTTTTATTTAATTTCTTTCATTTGGCACATGAAGCAAAAGCTATTGGCTTACTTTCGATTTTCCCGCCCTGAAAAAAATGCTGCAACTTACTTGTAACTGTTTGCATCGACGCTTAAAATAGTAAACTTTGAAGGATCGTAAACTGCCAAAATGGGTGCATCTGAGAGCAATTCTTTTACTTTCTGAAAAAGTCAATTATTTAAGGTTGGTACTACATCCAGACTACTTCAAGTCTGCCAGGAGTTAAATTGAGTATACTTGATAAAATACATTAATATAACTAGACGAAGCGTGGGAATTGATGTAGGGGCAAGTCCTGGTATTGCTCTGAAACGTTTCTCTCTGGGTTGTATGTTATAACGTGCCCGAAATATTCGATACGATCTCTCCTAAATTCGAATTTTTTACGGTTGAGTCCAATTCCTGCATTCTTGATAGTTTTCAGAGCTTTTCCCCATTTTTGGTCAATGTTCCTTTTTTGTATCGTCAATCCATGACCTCTACTCCTACCAAGTCACCCCGCCCCAGAAATTTAAGCATGTGGCGCTGTGTAATTTCCGGTGTTGAAGTGATTCCAAAGGGTAGTAGGTTAAAGGAATAAAGACAAAAGGAGTAATGAAAGCTGTCAATAAACGACTTAATTTCTAAAGGTATCTGATAAAACCAACTATTGGTATCTAGCTTGGATAATATAGTCGCTCCTGGTAATTTTGTTGCCATATCGTTCAAATTTGTAATGCCCTCGTTTAATTGTTTGGTTTAGGTTTTTTTTTCCAAGTCGATGCGCAAGCACTATCTTTTTTTAACCAGGAACAATTGGTGCACACCCGTCTGTCGGTCGTGTTACCTTTTCAATTATTTTTTTTCACGGTGGAGTAATGGATAGCGGTTCAGATTGAGGAGTCGGAGAGCCGAGTTCGAATTCCAGTCAAATCCATTACATTCACTTACGGCGCTAATACCCTTGGGAAAGTTATGAATCCTCTCAGCTATTGGTAAATAGCAACACAGACCGGGTTCTATAGCCTTGGATGGCAATTGGTCTAATGCAGAAAGAAATGGCAACCTACTGCGGGAAAAGATCTGCCTCGTCAGTCATGTATCGAAAGATACATGATCACCTAAGGGTGCATCACGCATGGCACATAACTGACTGACTTCCACGTTCGAGTTGTTCTAATTCCAAATTTACTTTGAGTAGTAGTAATTTGGCAAGCGTAGCTTAGATGTGGCATATGGCCGAGAGCGTGGAGCACCCAACGAGGATCGAACTCACTATTCACTCATAACAGTTTTAGCGAGACAAGCTTGCTAACCATTACACTACGCCGAGGTGCCCGAGTATAGGAAATGAGATTCGTCTTGTACTAGAAACACATTATGGTTTAGCATTTTCCTGAAGGCATGTTTTATTATGGAACTCCCTTTCATGATACCTCCTGTGTTAAATACATTGTGTTTTATTTCTTCAACGAGAAACACGAGGCTCATTTAATGTGCTATGAAAATAAATTTTCAGAACTGGGTATTACATGAATTTGTAAAGAATATTACCTACTTTTTTTTTCTCTCTGTGGAAGCGGTAAATTCTCCTTTACATGCTGAACTCTTAAATTCATTTAGCAGATTTTAAATAGTTTTTTTTTTTTTACGATAGACCTTTTGAATGTTTCGATTGTAATTACATTTATGCCAGCTCATCGATTTGAAAGTTTCCTGTTGTACCGCAAATAAAACAGAACCGCGTTATATGAAATAATTTTTAATTTCACATACCGCAGTTCGTTTTTTTGTTTTTCTTTCGTTCCTCTATCCGTGAGGATAAAAAGGTTCTTCCGTTGCAGTTTCGTCTCTTAACCCCTTTCACGGAGTCGAATGTGTGTATATGCGTTTTTACCGAAAGTGTCCTTTTTTTTTTCTTTTTCTTTAGACACTGACGAATAAAAATGTTTAAATAAACTGCTACAGACGTGTTTATACGTCGATATTGATTCCTTTTATCCTTTTTTTAGTTTGAAATGAGTCCACCGCTCAGGTACTTCAAGGTCCCTCAGTTTCTTAGTTACTCTTTTAACAGATCGTGACAGCTATTAGAGAGATGTGATTAAATATACTTTAATATTTAAAAAAAAACATATTCAGTATTATTATTGTTTAGGCAATAAGCTTTATAACAGCACAAATAGCTATATTGTGGAAAAAGCAACTTTCAACAATAGACGCATTTTTAACGTATTTATGATTAATCTTTAACTTTTATCAAAAATGACATTCTTGTACATGTAGTTATGGATAATATTATACATTATTTACTATTTTTTTTAAATTAATAACTATTTGTGTTCAGTTGTTGGCATTAATAGTTATATGCTGATGCGTTAAAATTCTGGAATAATGCAATAATAAAAATTAAATTTCATCTCTCTAATAGATTTCAGGATCTGTAAAAACATAAAATTCGCCTGAAAATGAAAAGTTTCTCCAAAAATAATTGGCGGGAAAGAAGTTAATTCGCGCACATTTAATTTTTAATGTGCAACATGCCGCCAAGTGACTTTTTTTTTACGTTTTTCATTTCGTTGGACACTTGCACTTTTCCTCATGATGTCTATTGCTTCTTCCATATGTCAAAAGTTTGTTCTGGGAGTTTTAATAGGTTTGATTTTACTTCGTATTTCCATTTTCGCCTTGTTCGAAAATTTAACCAGTTCCATAGCCTTTTTTGGTTTTAGATCTGGAGTTAGTCTTTCGGACAGTTCTCTGGTTCGTACTCCAATAACAAATCTGTCTCTAATTTGGTCGTTTTTATCAGAGAATTCAGTGGTCTGCCAGCTCGAATAGTGGTTTAATAAATTTCCTGATTGATTCTCCAGGCGGTTCCTAAAAGAAAAATGATTCTTTCGTGTATTACATTTTTCTTCGGGATGAAATGAGCGTCGTTATATTAAGACTATATTTCTTTTCATCCATTTTTTTAATGATATAAGGATGTCGCCCACACAAGACAATGAGGAGATAAGGGCGTAGGTTTATATTTTAACCAAACGTCGATTTTATTTTTACCAAAACGAACTGCTTTATATATATATATATATATATATATACACACACACGTGTATATGTATATATATATATATATATATATATATATATATATACACACACACAAGTATGTACACTCAGGAGAAAAGTCTGGATTGACGTCAGGTCCGGGATGACTTGTTTGGTACTTTGAGAAATTGTTGGCAGGTTGGTCGTCTTGTAGAATGGCCGGTAGAGCTTAGTTTGGTCAGGAAAGCTGATTGGTTGCCGGACAGAAGTGTTATTGACGACGGTAGCTGGTCTGTTGCCGGGTAGAAGTGTTATCAAACCGAAACTGGAGTGGATACTGCAAGGCCGTCTTCTTCAACGATTAGGGCAAAGAGTCTCGATGAAGCTGGAGTCCCTAAACAGGGCTGAGATGATACGTCTTCCAGGGCGGATCAATCGGGGAAACGGGATCACGCCAAAGGGTATCTCTCGGCGAAGTACCGGGAAGATCGAAAAGGCAGTGTACAGATACTACACTTAGATTCTGGCCCCGGGTCAAACAGCTTGGTTTGCGTTGGAAAAAGGGCTAAGATTATAATAAATTCATTTGTTCAAATACTCCCTGGACAATAGTAGTAGAAAACGGTAAATATACATTTACTCAGAATGCTGTTCGAATGTTGGGTCCGAACTCCCTTATCCGATATGATTAAGGTATGGTTTAGGCTTCAAACATATTGGATTAGTCGTTTACTTACTCGCTTACTGCTGATTTCATTTCTGCGAGTACAAAGGTTGCGAATGTCGAGGTCGTCTTGTTTGTTAGTTTTTAAGGAGCGGTCAATGGCGGTCGCGACAAAAAACTTACATAAACGTTTTTATTTTATTCTCATAATATAAAATGGGTTACCGTATATGTCTGTGTACAAGGTGACCTTTAACCTTAATTCTCCCCCCCCCAAAAAAAATAAAAGGCCATCTTATACTCTAGGTATAAAATGTGAACCTTAAATGCTATGTTTTATGGTAAGTTGTTAGCATGTGAGATGTGTATCAGAACAAGCCGTTTAAAAAATACATTCGAGAACAGTAGAGAGTTAGCGGTTAAGTCATTCAGGGTACCATAATAGCTCACTAAAAATACAGCATACACTCATAGATTGTGATAGTTAATTGACAACATCTCAGCTTTTTTCATTAGAATTGATTGAAAAGTATATGCTTCGTAAATTTATTTAATAAATTCAATACATTTTAAAACACGATTTGGATAGGGTTGTCTTTTACAGCCCCAAAACTACATTTTAACTTGAAAATTAAGGAGTCGTCTTGTACGCCAGCATATACGGCATTTATTTCGATTTATTTTGGCGACACGAAGTCTTTCAAAACATTGGCGCCATTTTTTCCAACCAGACACGTTGCTGAAATCAGGTGGATGTAGTTTCATCCTGGCATCAATTGTGGCAGATTTTTTTTTTTAATTATTTTTGCACGGCAACTTAATATCCCACTCCTGACGCCATGTTTCATCTTGTTCCTAAGATGAAGATAGAAAATATATTTTCGGGACGACTGTTAGTTATTAGCGGCTACAATGACACACACACACAAGTAAACAGCACGTGTATCCTGTATAACTTAATTTATTCAAATGTGCTTTTTAAAAATAAAAAAAATCTGTTCCAGAATGCTTTGCAAACCGGAAGTAAACAACCCCGAAGAGTAGCAGCCGCCTACTAACCTGGTCCAACACTGAAGACACATATTAACCCATATTTTATAGTCTAGTTTGGGAATCTCGACGTGGTATAATGGTTAGCAAGCTTGTCTCGAGTAGTGAGTTCGATGTTCACTTGTTGAATCATAATTTCGGTCTCGTGCCACATCTAAGCTACGCTTAGAAAATCACCATATTTTATAGTTTAGTTAATTTTATTTGTCAAAGTCAAAGATAAGTATTCTTGTATAGCAACTTCTAATCCCAGCGCCAATGAAAATATGAGAGTTTAATTAAAATTTCAAATATCTAAAAGGTAGTTGTTACCATATTAAAGTCAGACTGGAAGGCTACTTTTTATTAGTAGTAGTTAAAAGAAAGTCTTTGCTAACTGTAAAAGGTAGTTTCATTACTTTTTTATTGTAAGAATCCTTATTTAACTTAATTTATGTACATGCGCGATATAAGTGAAAAATGACTTTTTTACATTCTAAATCCAACAAAGGGCAAAGAAATATCTAAATTAAAGACTGTCCCTCTCAATAAACGACGGTTGGCAACTCTAGGCATAACAAAATTCAAAATAATATTTCATTTTAGGAAGATACTTCCTATGAAGAGATATCGGCAATCTTTAAACTTCATGTCGGCAAAATAAATAAGTAAATAAAATAAACGGTATGTCAAAAGGATGGATTTTCCTTTGACATCGCTATTATTTTAACTACTTTCACTCCTCGGCAATGTTTTTTTTTTTTTAAAAAAAAGCTATTAATAGAATTGAAATAAAACCTAAACATACGATTAAAGTGTTTTTTTGTCCTTGAGAATTTACAGAAAAATGGCAACTTTTTTATTAGATTGTTTATTTACAAGAATATTTTATATCTACAACATTCTAAAAACTAATATAATGCAATATTTATTAATTTACAAAGAAATAAATATAAAAATAATTTTTATTCATAAATTTATAAACATTTTCTAAATTATTAAAATATGCCAACCAACTATACGGAAATCATTATTTACCATTTTATAAATTTCGGATCAATTGGCAATTAGCTGATGTTTTTCCAACAGTTCCAATAAAAAGTCGAATAAATAAAGTGTAAATAAACACTCAATAAATAAGTGTTTATTATTCATTTTCAGATATTTAAAGTTTTATTAAAATTCAAGACATTGTTTTTAAAACATTAAACATTACCGTCGAGTGAAGGTAGTTAAAATAATAGCGATGCCAAAGGAAAAACCAACCTTTTGACACCCGGAGGCGGGTACAAAGATTAACGAGATATCGTTTTAAGAATATTGCTGAGTGGTAAATGATAGCAGACATACTACGATAAATTTATTAATCTCTTATTGAAAACCATTTTTTTAAAAAAATTAGTTCCCTCTTCATTTATTAAAATACCCTTGCTCATATTGCATTTAAATATATTCAAAACTTCATTTTTCTCTATCGCCATGCTTAAGTCCGGATTCAGTCCCCCCCCCCCATCCGCACCGATTGAGATTACCTCAATGTATTTTCTTTTCTGTATCCGTTGAAAAATCGCGCTCTTGTCTAGACAGATATCGCTTACGAGCGAGCAAGGCATGCTGGGAACTACAATAACAAAAATCGCGTCGTGTAACGGCAAGTCTCCAACAGACGACACAAAATCCTGTTACATAAACAACTTATTTGATAGGCTTGAGAGTGGAATGACGAATAAAGAAATAAATTACTGGGCTTTGTTTTTCTTACGTAGCCAATCAACCTAGAATTGAACATTCTAGTGGTTGCCCCTCTGCTATTTATCACAAGTGAAACCAGGAATCATTGTGAGGTATCCTGTTCATTCGGTCAATGGCCCACCGAGACAGGATTAGCAAAAAATGGATTAGGGAAAAAATATAAAATAAAGGGAGGCCTAAAAATATCTCTGTGCTGCTTTGATAAAATTCCCTTTGTGAAGATAAGGAAATGAACCAAGTGAGTTTAAAAAATAAACGAGAATTATTCAAAAGAGAGAGAAAGAGATCCAAAGAGATATGTGTGCAGCACTCTGGAGCAATGGATAGCAAGTTAATCTCACAGGCCTTTACCGGCATAGGGAATATTTAGAAATAAAATTCTTCACCCTGTAACCCTTATCTCACAGTCACTAGTCTTTCACTAATGTATCGTTGCTACTATGGCAGATGTTCGGACGAGTTACATTAGTTCTACCAACTCAGACCTTCACAGCTAAGAGTCGTCATGCTATGTTCACAGTGGCAAAACATCTCCATTCCCTTCGTGGTCCTTTGATAAAAAAAAAGTTCCACCAGATAACCGCTTCTTCAGAAGCGTGGAACAGACTCCCGAGAGAATACTTCCCTCACAGCTACAGTCTTGGTCTCTTTAAGTCCAGCGTCGACCGATATGTATTCTGCTCATCCCCATAATACTCTACTTCCTGCTTGCTTGCAACAATTTCACTTAGTAGCCCTCTTGGGTTTTGTATCGAGTGAACTAATAGTAAAACAAAATGCTAACAAATTAGTCTCGCTATAGTAAAAGTACTCCACTCCAATAACAGACTAGTTCATAGTTTAGATCCATAGAGTAAGTACAGGGTTTGGTTCGAAATTCGAACAAATATAAACTGAAGAAGGCTGGAGCGTAAAATGGCCGAAACGTTGTGAATGTGACAAAGATGAGAACAACAGTCCGAACAATACAAATAGTGTAAATAGAGTAAAGGTGTTTGTTAATATTTAAGGAGTGTATTAACGAAGTTGGAGTGTTGCCGAAACACATCGTTTTCGTACTTGTTCACATATTATATCTTTACAAACTTATATATAGAATTATCTACGTGACATGGGTCTGAACAAAGAGAAGTGACCCAAACAAAACTGAAAATACTAAAGTTTGTCTATTTGTCTGTTTTCTCCCAATCTCTAACGAAGCTTTAATAAAATTGAAACATGTTAGAATGAGATGCGTTTCCTATTTGTTATTTATCTGTCCTGGGTAAGACGATAAACTACATCCGCGTCCTGGGTATGACGATAAACTACATCCGCGTCCTGGGTATGACGATAAACTACATCCGCGTCCTGGGTAAGACGATAAACTACATCCGCGTCCTGGGTATGACGATAAACTACATCCGCGTCCTGGGTATGACGATAAACTACATCCGCGTCCTGGGTAAGACGATAAACTACATCCGCGTCCTGGGTATGACGATAAACTACATCCGCGTCCTGGGTAAGACGTTAAATTACATTCGCGTCCTGTGTATGACGATAAACTACATCCGCGTCCTGGGTAAGACGTTAAACTACATCCGCGTCCTGGGTAAGACGTTAAACTACATTCGCGTCCTGTGTATGACGATAAACTACATCCGCGTCCTGGGTAAGACGATAAACTACATCCGCGTCCTGGGTAAGACGTTAAACTACATCCGCGTCCTGGGTATGACGATAAACTACATCCGCGTCCTGGGTAAGACGTTAAACTACATTCGCGTCCTGTGTATGACGATAAACTACATTCGCGTCCTGGTTATGACGATAAACTATATCCAACAACAAGCCTTTGATCTGATTTTAATTGCTGGTGTTTCCAGGTCCACCCTGACCCAGGGTAGAAGCAATTGTTAGAGCCCCAGCTATGGGTAAATAGTTAACCCCTAAACTGGGGTTAGAACATTATGAAAGTGAAAAAACAGGTTTCACTACCAGAATTACTTTGTAAAAATTATTACCAGCAATAAATTTTTGAAGAAAAATTATTACCAGCAATACATTTAAAAAAAAAAAAAATATTACCAGCAATAAAATAAAAATCATGTTGGCATTAGATAACCCATTAAGGTTGTTATGCCGTAAAACTAAATAAAATCTTATTCTGTCAGATTCCTATCCATGTTTGATCTGCATTTGATCTTTAATTCATATTGATATGTATATGTGAATACTTTCAGCTACATCATGTGTAAATTGAAACACATTCAGAGCATTGCAATTTTATTTCGCATCAGTATCAATCCCCTTTTATAGCAATGAATGCTGGTTCTACAGAAGGATACTGAGAATTCTATAAACAGAGCATGTAAACAACAAAGGAACTTTTAAAGGAAAATGGAAATAAAAATAATACATTTATGAGACATTTCAAAATTTTCGTATTCCTGTTTAAGATTGGGTTTCTGGTTCCTTCTAAAATCTACTCCAAATATATACTTCTAATGTCTCCACTAAACTCTGACATTTTATTTACTAATTATTTATTATTTTTCTCCTCAATAGGAGTAGATATATCTGTCAGTTCACACTTCTCCCCGGTCTTTTGAAGAGGATAGAGGTGTATCCCTTGTTCCCTATTTAAGATTGGGTTTCTCGTTCATTCCAGTATATTTTTGATAAAATTAATTAAAAATATTCCCATAAACGGTGCCTCTTACTCTGTAACCATCTACACCGAGTGGCTTATACAGAGTGCACATCGTTGTAAACATAAGGATGAATGAGGGCTTAGAGAATTCGACACTCACAAGAAATACTGAAGGCGATGCGAACAGTGGTAGACAGCGAGTAACCTACCTAACGAGCCTGTGTAAATGGAAAGCAGAAAAAAAAGGAAGGATATTAAAAAGACAAGCTTGCTAAGAGCTACGATAGATAGAGAGTTGGGAAAAGACATGATCACTTTACATTCTGAATGGACACGGTACATAAAAGTAGTTGAACACTCCAAACATCTTTTCTTTTTTTTAAGTTATTGTATGTACTCGCGTATTACACTACTTTTGAAGACCTAATTTTAAGGGGGTCGTATTATACACGAGATATAAAATTACCGTATGTACTACTATGCCATTGACCAAACTATATATATCTATTTACTGTAGTCGAATTTAGCTTTAAATGTAGGCCTTCAAAGGTCGCACGACACGCGAGTATATACGGTAATTAACAATAATGCACAAAAAAACTGTTATCTTTATTTATTTTTATAAAAAATGCAGGACCATACCCACGAAATATAGATGCAATTAGGTTTCTAACGGATTAAAATGGGATTTTTGTTCCTAACATTTTACCATGTGACTGCAGAGATCATTCGCGTGTGGGTGGAGTTTTTACTGTGATTAGATTTTAGACATTTTTCTCTATTGAAGTTCAAAGACTAGTCCGGCTATCTCAATGTTATTGCCATGAAGGAGTTGAACAAAGTTTCCAGACATTCACTCTGGCATTGCTTTCTGCTAATTTAGCAGTTGCGGGAAATCTCTCAGACATTTGGTCAACAGACTGAAATATGTTAAAATTCTTTTCATCTCTCCATAAAACTCGAGATCACTTTTACAAGTTCCATCCTCATAATTTTTTTAGTGAACTGGTCGCGTGCTCAGTTTTTTTGTTTTTTTTTTTAAGAAACATCTGGCTTTTTGCGGGGTAAGCGCTCTGAATTACTTGATTATTTTGATAGAAGTCACCCCTATTTTAAAACCACATTTTTGGCTTAGCTGATTACTTTTATCAACAGCAGCCATTTTCTTATTCCTTATCAAATGTTGGTTAACTATAACCATTTATATAAAGGCGTTTTTTTTTTTAAATATCCAGATATGGAGTTATCCAAAGTTTCGCTATACCATTTCACCTTCAAAATGAAAGTACTATCCGATCTTAACAGAATAAAAATATTTCTTTTTAAATTGAACTGGATCGACAATATAAAAACAATTTTAACAGTCACAATTCATTGCTGGGAAGGCAAGACAAAAATATTCTAAGTTTGAAGAAAATAAAAGGAAGTGGTTAGTGACCCAGCCTAGCAATAACGAAGGAAAAGTGTTGTCAAAGTTTTCTGGAGAAGAGAAACTTTTCCATCCGAAACGAGAAAAGTCACTCAGTGAGAGATGGCTACAAAGAAATAATAGGTTTTGGGGGAAAAAAAAATTAAAGAATTTTAATCTCTGCAATATATAAAAATGAACAAAAAATTGGAATGTGAATCTCACAAGGGGTCAAAAATAAAGCCTACGTCTGGCTAGTGATTTTCTAAGCGCTGCTTAGATGTGGCACAAGGCCGGAAGCATGGAGCACGCAATGAGGATCGAACTCAATACTCAGTTGTAATGGATCTAGCAAGACAAACTTTCTAACCATTACACCACGTCACGGTCCCCGGCCTACGTCTGTATAGTAATTTTCTAAACGCTGCTTAGATGCGGCACAAGGCCGGAGGTATGGAGCACCCAGTGATGATCGAACTCACTACTAAGTCGTAATTGTTCTAGCGAGACAAGCTTGCTAACCATTACACCACGCCGAGGTGCACCTTATTTTCCAAGCGTAGCTTGGATGTGGCGCAAGGACACATGCGGATGGTAAAGGACTCCCAGTGAGGATCGAACTCGCTACACAGTCGTAATTGTTCTAGCGAGACAAGCTTGCTAACTATTACACCACCTCGAGGTGTCCCCGGCCTAAGTCTGAATAGTACAGACACGTACCAAACTCATAGTAACAAACTTAACCTGGGGTGGGTGCCGAAGCATTCTCCCCCTTCACCGACTCTCTTAGATACAGAAGAGTCTTGTAAGTCTGACTTTTTCACATAAACCAATCTTGCCTTATTTACCTACCTTAAGCGAAAATGTATTATCGATTAATAATTAAAAACTATGTTGTATTCCATATTAATTGGCAGTATTGTCATCTTGAAAGTGAAATGGTTTAGCTTTGTTGTACATCTTTAAGATATTTTAAACATTTTCAAACATCAAAATCCAGAATATATTGCCATGTACATCAACTTAAGCTTTTAGAGTTTCTGGTAATATGTAAACTTGTTTGCCTATTGCAATCACCACAGTTCACATGGAAAATATAACTAGTTTGATAAAATACAAAAGTTACGATGTTTCCTTCTAATAAATGCATGCATATATAAATATAAGAATATCCTAATATGTGAATCCATGTATATTTTCTAACGAGTAAAGTACGAGTGTTCCCCTTTTTAGCATATACGCAGGATATCTGAGCTTTTCCCTTGTTTTAGTGAGTTTTTTTTAAATATGTATTGGATGGGTAGCAGTTTCGGATACATGCTTCTTTTAAGAATATTTAACTTTGTTAGTTTCAAATTTTTTTTTATATTCTGTTCCGTATCCTGGCAGAGTTTTCTGTCTCTTTTGCATCATGTCGAGAATCTCTTCAGTCATCCATTCGTTTTTTTCTTTTTCGTCCATTTTTCTTTGGGATGACCTCGTTTGCTGATGTCACTAAAGCGTCTCTTAGTGAGTCCCATTTCGTGTTTCCATTAAGCTTACACTTAACATAAGCAAGAGGCAGATGAAATTTCTGGGACACTTAATAAGAAAGGAGGGCCTGGAGAATCTGATACTCACAGGTCGAATAGAGGAAAAAAGAGACAGGGGAAAGCAACGCATGATATAACTGACGGGTTTAAGCAAATGGATGGCAAAACGTGGTCTGGAGGAGTTGGCAGAGGCACGAAACATTGAGAGCTACAAGGGATAGGGAGAAGTGGAGAGCCATGAGCCATGATCGCCTGCGTCCTGAAATGAGACGGTACATATAAAGAAAGAAAAAGTTTCATGTTACCGTTGGAACTGTAAATATAATAACTGATGGTTAAAATTTATACTCAATTTCCCTGGGTAAGACGATAAACTACGTCCAGCAGCAAGGCCTCTGATCAGGTGGTTTTGAGGAGCGTGGAACCATCTCTTAATTGCTGGTGTTCCCAGGTCAACCCTGACCCGGGGTGGTAGTACGTATTAGGTTCCCAACTATGGGCAAATAGTTAACTATCATCAGCAATACTTTTTTGAAAAAAAAAACATTACCAGCAATACAATTTTGAAGGAAATATATTACCAGAAACAGATTTTTGACAAAACAAAATATTACCAGCAATAAAAAAAATTTTTGTCAGCATTAAATAACCCATTGAGGTTGATATACCGTAAAATAAAATAAACCAAACTTATACTCAATTTCACCCAGTACAAGACTCGAGAGCAACTTAATGTAGTGAGTTATAGTCGAAATTACATGAATGAGGTCCGTGATAGGAAGGTGTGTGATTTTATCAAAAACGAGTTACAAGAGAAGTTTCCATTAATTCTGAGGACATTGTTTGCATGCGCGCGCATGTTGGCAGATCTCAGGAAAAAAAAAAGGTTTAACTCCTTACAAATGACAGCATTTGTTTGGATGCGAAATGAACAGGACAAATCAAGGTGCCTATCACTGGTTCGCACCATTATTTAAGCTTCCTAATCTGAATGATTGTTGTTGGCCCAAATGTCACTTTCGCATCCCCCTCCCCTGTCATTCACGAAAGCGACGTTCATTTAAACAAGAAAAGAAGACCTTTGTTTCTTCCTATTATTTGTCCTTATTTTTGTTTCTTTGTTTAAAGTTTTATTTTTTCGTTATTTCTTTCTCCCTTCAGAAGAAAGAAAGAAAGAAAAAAAATGTCTTTTTTCTTCCCCTCGTTTCGTAAACGTATTTAATTTATATCTAAAAGAAAAGAATGCTGACCCGTGTGTCAATGCTAAAAAATTTCCTCACGGATTAAGAGGAGACTCAAAGCAACTGAGATGCTGCTCTACAGAATATGAATACAATGGACGGAACATATTAGGAACAAGTAAGTTTAAAGGAAAAATGGGAGCAAAAAGGATACTTGTGCTTAGAAAGAGTTGAAATTCCAGAGACATAATGAGGAAAGAAGGCTTGTAGAATTTACCACTCACAAGACATTGAAGGCAAGCAAGGCAGATGGATGCAACGAGTAACCTACCTAACCAGGTGTATAAAAGAAGAATTCTTTATTGTTTTAATTTCTTTTTTCTCCCCCTTATTTGAGTCATGTCATGTCTTGGTTTCACCTTACTTCATTCCTTGTTATTCAGATTTGTATTTCATTTGATGTCGTTTTCTTGGTCCTCTTTTCATATGCTATCCTTGATTTGTTTCTTTTGTTCGTATTCGAAATATTATCTTCATATTTTCCTGAATTTTTATTATCTTTTTAATGTTATGGACTTAATAAAGCACCGTTTCTTCGGTATTACTTGGAGCAGTATTTTTTTCCTGTGAGTCTCAAGGGGACTGGATAAGAGATTAACCCCATAACAAAGTAGCCCCGCCATACATAGGAAAGGAGGAGCTATTTAATGTTTATAAATTTAATCAAGGGAGACTTCACAAATATTAAACCAAAATCTAGAGATTTAGAGACAAAAACATAAAAGATGTACAATAATAGGGCGTAGATACAAAAATTTCTACGATGAGGGTGGGGTCAACACACAATACATAGAACAAATACAATAAATAAAAACAGTTCAAAGAATAAATTGGCCAAAATAAGCAATTTGGATACTTATGTTATTTGATGAAAGTTTTTCTTTGAAAAGAAATAGAAAAATGGCCAGGTGGCGTACGTACTTAATTTTTAGAAGTAGTTCTGCGGTTTGGGCTGAGTAGATAGGAAATTAGTCTGTCTGTTCAAAACGAAGCGTTTGCTAAATACAAGCAAGATATTTCAAAATGAGTGCTTGTCGCAATAGTAATTTGCCTAGGAATATATAATTTCTTTCTTTCTTTTTTATTACTGAATTCCTTTTCAATCTTTCAACTTTCTTCCTTTTCTTTTTTTTAATTACTAATCAATTACCTTCTTTTCATTTTTTTTAAACGGTTTTCTTTTCTTTTTCGTTGTTTTCTTTTCTTTTTTATTATTTAATTCAGAAAGAAATGGCAACCTACTCCGGGAAAAAAACCTGCCTCGTCAGTCATGTATCGAAAGTGTTTATCACGCATGGCACATAACTGACTGATTGACTAGATTGTCAGTGAGGTCTCGTCATTTTACAATTGAAATGACTTTAATGTAACGGTAGGTTCTATGCTAACAGATTTTTTTTCTCGCTCTTTCGACTTCTTGATTTCCAGTCAAGATTTTACCTCTTAATTGCTGTTGTTCCCAGGTCCACCCTGACTCGGTGTGGTAGCACCTGTTAGGGTCCTATCTATGGGAAAACAGTGAACCCCAAAGCTATGAAAGTATAACAAATTTTATAGCCAAATGACCAACAATTTTATCTGTAGTTGAAGGCATACAATTACTCTTGTAGCTCTTAATAAGTTTTGTCTTTTTGCTATTTCTCCACAAAATCTGTTCTGCCATTCATTTGCTCAAGCCCATCAAGTATGTTACACGCTGCTTTCTTCCGTCCCCCTTTCTCTCAGTCTCAGTTTCCTAGCCACCCCCCACCCCCGCTTCTTCATTACTGGCTCCAGAACTTTCAAATGCCTATTCCTGATGTTAAGTATAAATTTCCTTTTTGTTTCCATTCTCTCCAAAACCTTGCTCACATGTTTGGCCCATGCTATCCTCAGCATCTTCCAGTAGAACCACATATCTGTTGCTTCATGTTTTTTCTTCATCTCTGAGGAGATTGTCCAGCATTCCCTGCCATGTAGGAGGACAGGTATCACATAACAGTTCAGTACTCTTTTTTTTTTCTAAGGAAATGTTTCTATTTCTTAATACTCTGCTTAGCTTTTGGAAAGCATCTTTGCCCATCCCAATACGTCTTCGGGCCTCAGTGTTGCACTTTCCGTCCTCTGTTAGAACACTTCCCAGATATTTCAATTTCTGTACTTGTTTGATTTTAGTATCCCTGAATTTGAACTCGAATGATATCAGAAATCGACATTGTTTAATTGTTATAATTTTCTGGGGTCTGCGAATAATATTTTTATAAAAACAACTGCCTGAAAAAAAAAATTAGGAAAGATTATTAAGACGCGAGCGATAAAACTTACGGACATGTCAATAAAGAAAACTCTGATTTAAACTCTACTTTCAGGATTTTACTAAAATTTTAATCTTTTTAATAAAGGAGAATTTAATGAAAAGTGTTTATATATTTATTTAAAAATTATAACATAAGTATGTTATAACAACACTACAAAAATAGCTATTTTGTTTCAACACTTCTGGTGTCTTGTCTAGTGATGGTGTTGCAAGTAAAATAAAGAGTTTTTTATTTTACTTTTAAGACCATCACTTGATAAGAACCCAGAAGTGTTGAAACAAAATGGCTATTTTTTTAGTGATGTTATAACATATTTATATTATAATTTTTAAGTAAATGTTATTCGCTCTAGTCTGTATTGAGCACATTTTTGGAAAACAGTATTTTTTTTTGTTACTGGAAGTTTATTCTAATTATACCAACCTTGTATTCGAAA
Organism: Acanthosepion pharaonis; assembly: GCA_903632075.3. Taxonomy (NCBI): domain Eukaryota; kingdom Metazoa; phylum Mollusca; class Cephalopoda; order Sepiida; family Sepiidae; genus Acanthosepion; species Acanthosepion pharaonis. Next base: position 6,687,969 of record CAHIKZ030004896.1, on the reverse strand, counting down.
AATGTATTTATTTAATTAATTATTATTATTATTATTATTATTACGCTGAAGTTTAATTTGATGAATTAATTTACTAATGCAATCATGGTGTCATTGAACTTTTACACATTTTAAAGATAAATTCCCAGAAAAGTAAATTTTGTTTGCTTTTTTAAAAAAATAAATAAATACTGTATACAATCTTTGAAAGGACAAACCTTATCAGATTCTTGGAATTTAAGTAATTGGGTAGAATATAAAGGAAGCTACATATTACCCTTTGTTTATTTAGGTTCATAAAATTTCATTGTGAAAAAAGAGGGGTCATACTAAATCAAGGTTATTAATCAAAATGATATTTAAAAAGTACTAACAAAAAAGAAAAGAAAAACAAAATAAACTCTGATCTATCCCATAATATGCAAATTTGTATTGGTGTATAAAATGAAGGTTTTACTGTAGTCAAAAGGAGAGAGTTCAATATCCTCACTCTTTCTGTTTTACTTAATTGACATGTCTGCAGTTGTGATGTATTATTGGTGGACAGATTACAAATAGCAATTATATACTGGCTTTAATAGCCAGTCCAGGTTTCTCAAATTTCAGTGAAGGATAATTACTGAAAGTACAAACAAATCAATAAACTTGTCAATTTGTCTGAAAACAAAAATATGACATTTCATATGGGACATCCTAATATTTTTTATCTGAGAGTAATGACGATACTTAAATAGGAGAATGATATCTTTGTTAGAAAAACAAACTTTTATTTCGTTTTTATGTTAGCCGGACGAATGAGATATTTACGAAACTAAGTTCAGACTGAGTATCAAATAAGACAGAGGATGAAGTAGTGACTATTTCCATCTAATTAGTACGCGGCTCTTGTACATTCGGAAACATCCTTATTTTATATTCAGGTTGAAATCTCCCTTTCTCTATAGAGTTCTTTTTTTTTTTAGTGTCATCCATATTTATCCCTTCTCGCGTTGTAATTCTTTACCTTATATTACTTCCCTTCTCCGTATTTCCCTAATTATCCCGTTGTTCGAAATTACTTCGCTACGTTTCTTTATCCATTTGGTATTCCCCTTCCACAATGTCCAAGCGGTCATCTCCGTGGGACATTTGGTATATGGAGTGCAGGGAAGTTAGTCTTCTTGTCGCAAGATCAGCTTGATTCCACTTCCCGTGTCAAGACAAAATGACTTCTTTCAACCTAAACGTATAAACGCCATCTGGCCGACGGTTTTTGTCATCGAGATTGATCGACAATTTCGCCAAATGTGTTGACTAAAGTCTACTCCAGTGTGCCACCATTTTAGAAATCGAGGTGCGGTCACTTCTTACAAAAACAAATTAATTCAAATTGCCAGGAAACCTGAGAAGTCATTATTTGCGAATTTGCTATATTTTCTCGGATGTCAAAACTGCTTCCTGTCGCGCTTCTGAACATGCGCACGTGTTTGTCAACTAGACTGTGCACAAGCCTCTTAGTATAGATATAGATTTTGGTTATTTTCTTCCTATTGCATATCTCTCTATCTGTCGATCTGCTACCCTTTCTTTACATCTATCTTTCTATCGACCTATGTTCCTATTTCTCTTCTATCAATCTCTCTCTCTCTCTATATATATATATATATATATATATATATATATATATATAATAACAAAGTTAATAGTCAGAGTTGCATTAGACCAGGAAGCAGTAGTATTTTTAAAAAGTGCTCAATATACATATTTAAAAAGAAAAAAAAATTAACATGTAGGGCATTTAAGTATAGAAAATTAGAAATCAGTTGATTGTTCTATTTGATTTCAACTTTTAGGTATTTTCAGGCGATTTCAGGAAATCGCCTGTAAATATCTAAAAGTTGAAAACCAAGGTAGAGGAATTGGCTGATCTCCTAATAATATATATATATATATATATATATATATATATATATATATATATATATATATATGTGTGTGTTCCTATTTCTCTTCTATCTATCTATATATCTATCATTGCCTTTTTACACTATTGTCCAAAAGTTTGCGGTGACCTTCTGGATTTTAAAAATTCGTCTAAATTGAAGGTGACATTCTTTTTTCAAAACTTATTAGCACATATTGCGCCATAAAGACATTCTCTTCTTGAAAGTTTTTATCACATATTCGATAATAATAATAATAATAATTACTAAATTACACCAAATTTTCTGAAAATGTTAGCACTTTTTGCCTAATCTACATTGATGGTTAATGATAATCTTAGAGCTGACGGATTTAAAATTTTACGTAACCCCTTCTCTAAAAACTTGAACGCTATGAACTAATGGGTTAAATAGTTACATCATCCTTATTTAGTAGCAGTTAATTAAACCCAAAATGGTATGAAACTGTTTAATTATTAAATCCAGAGGATGTTCTCAAACATATAACTCATAATATGTGTATTGTGTCTGTCTGTTTGTCTCTCTCTTAATATATTTTGCTTATTAATGGCTTAATAAGTCCTTCAAAAGGACTTCATTAAACTAAAATAAACTAATACGTCGGCCTGACGATTGCGCCTAGCATGAAACAGCCTGTCGCCTTTGAGTGTTGACTTCAGTGTTCACTTTTATATTTATATTTACATACACTATCTCTGATATTGAGCATTTTATCCCATAAATATAGCACACCTTAAAACTAATATATATATATATATATATATATATATATATAATTTACAAATTTAAAAATATGGTCCCATCGCTACAGAGGAATTACCATGTTTCAAAAGCAGAAACTAAAACTATATTTAATTATAGAATTAAATTAAAATCCTAGTACTGTTTAATTTTCAAGCGATTTTTGGAATAACTTATTTTGAAATTTACTGAGTTTTTAAGCACATGCATTCTTGATATTAATTGCTAAGATTACAAGAAATGCAATCATTTTGATAAGGTGTGGTAGGGTATTCATTTTCACAGACAACCTTTGTTTCAAATATGTTACTTTGAAAATCGGGTTAAATTAAGGTAGGGTAACGGAACCTGTTCAACAAATGATGACATCCGTTTTTCGCATATCGTCAATTTTTTTTTTTTTTTTTCAATGACAAAAAGTTTTCCAGCACTTTTATGGTGCCGTTAAATTTATAATTGTATACACAAAATTTTTTTTCGAAAGAGTTGTTTGAATATGAGTACGTCGTGTTTTTAATATTCAAAATACAATTTTAAATTATTATCCCTAATTTATTACTAATAGACTATACGTTTCTTTTTAAAAAAAGAAACAAATAAATATTTTACAATTAATTTCTTATTTAAAAATTATTATTCAAAGATCAAGTATAAATACGTATGTTTCATTTTTCATCTTTTTTCTTCTACTTTTTTCTTTTTTTCTTTTTTCCATTTAATCCTTATTTAAGGATAATCTTTGAGAGTGCAAATAATAGCTATTTCATTTCTTTGATTAATTAAATTTTTATTTTTCATAAACTTAATAATGCATAATTTCTCATGTATGCACAAAGGACATGGGTCATTTAATGACCTACAAACTCTAGCTTTTCCTATTAATTTCCATTTTACAGTAGGTGTTTTTTTGGTTTCCTTTAAGTGCCAGAAATATTTAGATAGAGACATCTGATTTCGGTATTTACTTATTTTAAAAGAACTTTGATGTTGGTTTCAATGCCTTTTGAATTCATGTCTTGTGCATTCAGTGTAGATTTTAACTCAGTCTGGATCCTCAATAGATGAGATATTGCATTGCTAACACTAATGATTCAGTGTGATATCTATTATTAAGAGGACAGTTTTGAGGATTTCTACAGTTACATAATTTTTCTTTATTTCTTTTTATTATACTCTAAATTTTTTGATTTAGATTTAAGTGTTTCCTCAAGAAATAGCATTATGTTTCTTAATAATCATTTCTAAGTATTCAGTACAACTGTAACTTAATTTTAGGGTATTTTTATTAAAAATTGTACTGAGTTTACTGTCTCTAGGAAAATGTTTAAGGATTAATGCAAGGAATCTTTGCTTGTATGGGGATGTATACCAAATGATTTTTCTACTTCTGTTTTTTCTATGGTTTCCACTTTCATTTTTTATATAATTGAGTTTTGGGCTTTTGTAGCCACTATTCTTTAGAGCTTTATTATAGAAATTACTATTTCCGTAGAAAATTTTCTGATTTGCTGAATTTGTACTGATTCTCTTTTCCATAGATAAAGGTATATTTAATTATAGATGGAAGATGATTAGATTTAGGGTATATATACAAAATATTAATATTTTTTTTTATGTAGTATGTATACATTATTCATTAAATCTAATGTTATATCAATGAAGTTCACCTTTTTCAATTTAGTACTTACTGTTATTTTCAAGGTCAGGCATTTAAATTCTTTGTATAATACTTTTCTAATTTTATCACTTTTAAAGTTTGTAGAATTCTTTATAACCATAAGCCCATCGTCTCTGTACAATCTATTGTCAGTTATACTAATTTCGCGATATGCTGTAAGATTGTATAATTTAAAAAAACCTATAAGGTCAGAAGACTCTGTAGAGTTCAATGATCCCATTGTGATGTCGAAGTGGTTATTAGAGTTTTTAATCAATTATGTATGAGTACCGATTTTTTCGTAAGGTCCTGACCATAGATTAACTCCAAACCCAAACCGCTTCCTCCGGGATGAGATATCTTACGCCCCCACCAATCGCTAACACAAACCCATTCTCATTAACTGACATTGAATATAAATTTAAAACAATGCTCCGAGACAGACACTTAGGGGCTGATGATAGCCGCGTACAGAACGGTTTGAAATAGATTAGCCTCTATGTTGAGGTATTTTTATTTTTTATTTTTTACTGTAATATATATATATACAAGTATAGCATTGGTATAGACGGAATAAAATTCCAATAATCAAAAAAACTATTCTTAAAAAGTGCTCAATACAGAGTAGAGCAAATAGTATTTACTCAAAAATTATAACAAATATGTTAATGTTATAATTATCATGAGCCATTGAATACATACAAAAATGTCTTCTTAAGCTCATGTATACGTTTCAATTACCCCTAACACCTTCTTCTTCTTCCTTCTTTGCACCCTCCTCCTCCCTTTCTATCACACCCAACGTCGTGCGTTTGTTTATTGTTTTAAAAAATAATATATCGTCTATTAGGTTTCTTTTTTAAAATAAGCTTTGGGAGTTCAGTTGATAAAATTCGCCTGAGGATACCGTAAGGTTGAAACCAAGGTAGCGGATTCAACTGATCTCCTGATTTTGAAAGTTAAAAGCTCTCTCTCTCTCTCTCTATATATATATATATATATATATATATATATATATATATGTATATGTATGTATATATATATATATAAAAGAAATATGTTGTAGTGGTTCCAACGAGAGAAAAGTATGTATATTAAAAGAAGAGAAGAGAAGTGCCGCAAACGTTTTTGGTTGTAATGTGGATTTATTTAGAAAAAATATTTAATTTATTACCAACACAAAAACAGAGAATGTCTCATATCGAGAATATTCAACATTGAACATAAGGAAAAATTAATTATTTTTAATAATATGTGGAAATCTCCGCTTTTACCTGAAGACGGTCGCGAGACCAGAAACACGTGTAAAATTATGTAAAACAAAGCATAATATTTTTTTTTCTAAATAAATCCACATTACAACCAAAAACGTTTGCGGCACCTCTCTTCTCTTCTTTTTTAATATACATACATATATATATATATATATATATATATATATATATATATATATATATATATACACGATAAAGTGCCGATAATTTCTGACTATGAAGCCCATTCAAAAAATTTATGATTCTTGGTCATTAGGTCAGATTTTGGGAGGTGAGACAGTCAAATAATTTCAGTACCTCTTTGGCAAACTATAATAGTTATAAAGATACAATTACATTGGCATGTTTTCTAAAATGGTTAATTTTTTTTTTTTTTTTTTGCACGGGGGCATTCCTAAATATACCTATGATTAATTATATATTTTAAGTTGAACTGAGTATGTTACAAATAGAAATTAGTTCCGGGTATGATGATGGATTTCATCCAGTAGCAAGGCCTTTGATAAGAAGATTGGAAGTTTTGAGAAGTGTGGAACCACCTCTTAATTGCTGTTGTTCCCAGGTACACCTTGACCTATGCGAAAATTGTGAACCCCCAAATAAAAACCAAACACTATGCAAGGATATAAAAATATATTTTATTGTGAACCTGCCAGTAACACACACACACACATATATATATATATATATATATATATATATATATATATATATATATATTACCAATAATATATATAGTAAAATTACCAACGATACGTTTTTAAAGCAAAATGACCAGCAATACATTTTATCTGTAGGTGAAGCCATAAATTTGTGTTCAAAAGGTGTTTAGATTTCGGCATTAAATAACCCGCAGAGGTTGATATGTCGCTAAATAAAATCAACCAAGCAAACAGAAATGATAATTGAAAGATTGTAGAGCGCCAGTCTTCCTAGTAAGTAGAACCGGCTTGATTTGAAAGACACAATCCTGGTGGACTCGAATACAGACCACCGGTGCTGTTGAGAAATATGCAACTGCTTTAGCCAAAATTCATAGTAATATATTTTTGAAAGCTACTAATCCTCCTATCGATACGATGTATTCAAGCAAACCTCTTCAACTATTAGTTCTCTCATGTACATGAGGTATGATTAAATAATTGCGGTTACGATTAAATAAATAGATCAGACAATGGTTATTCGAATTCAAAGATAGAATTGTGGACAAGTTCATAATTTCTTGGCAATACAGAGATTTTTTAACATATATAGGTCCTTTTGTTAAGAATAACATAGAAAATTAGTCCCTCATTTTTCTATCGTGAAGAAAGTTATATTTATAAGAGAAAATACAACCTTTTCATTAAAATCAGACTCAAGCCATATCGATAGGGGATGTAGAAAATCCGATATTGCATATCTGAAAAGAGAAGAGCTAACATTCTATGAAGTACGAAATATAGCTAGGGAACAACGTTGAATGAAACGATATATATTATCCTGTTGGAGTGATATGCCAGTCAGGTCAGGGTTTCAACTGGGTGTCTTTTTCTTTGCTCAGTAAAAGCGGCATTGGGGAGCATCTCAGTGTGTAAATGTGGAACCACATGTGTTACACGAGTTGCTAAGAATAGGATTGTGCAAGCGTAAGGAGGCTCGCGCTACTGGAAATTTAGTTAAGCTGACAGTTATATCAACTATAATTTCTTTTCTTTTCACTAATTTTGCCTCTTAACAAAAAGAAGAGTCCTCCACCTTTTTGTTACGGATTGTACATGTGGAAAATATGTAACAGACGGCCGTAATTTGTAAGACCAAAAGATAAAGTATAAAGAATGAGTCTGATCGACCCAACAACACTTGAAATGATAAATTTTATTTTAATTTTCAAATGCAGATAAAGTATTGAATCCTTGCTGCTAAATATTTACAAATTTTTATAATGAATCTTTCAATGAAAATTAATATCAATTTTAAAATAATTCTTTTTTACGATTAGCTAACGACACAATGAATAGACCTACAATAGATGAATAAGACAAGGATGTGTTTCCTCACCAGATTTATTTGAGCTATATAGTGAAAGAATCCTTAAAGAACGATAAGACCTAACAGGATTTACTGTTGATAGGTATAATCATAACAACAAAAAACGCGCATCTCCTTGTATGTTGATGACAGACTCAGAAAGAAAAATAGACCCAAATACATGAATAAAACAAGGATGAGTTTCCTCACCAGATTTATTTTAGCTCTATAGTGAGATAATCCTTAAAGAATTATTAAAACAATCCGGGATTTAATGCTAATAGTGTGGAAACCCATAAAGAATTTTAGAAAAATGCTATAGATTTAAGTGATATCACTAAAAACTCCGGCTCACACAGAAATTGATGCGCCAGTCGGCCCTGATTTGAATTTCCATATTCGCATATATTAAACGATTAGCGCAAAACCAAACGACTGTTTATCGTCTGAGAAATTTGTTGGATCACTCCAGAAAATGATCAAGAATATTATCCCTCCTAAAAATAAATATTTCAAAATTGGAAAAAATCATTAACCAATAAAGTCTGAGTTTAGTAAAATCTAACCTTTACATTTCTGGAGTCTAATTTTTCTTATAAATATTCTTGAGGTTAAGGTAATTATTCAGTTTTTCAGTAAACCAGCGTCGATCCTTCGTTGTTGTGAATAAGCTGAATTCTCAAAACCTTTCGCATATTTATTCGCGTATACTTTATTACGAAAGCTTAGTGATGTTAAATTAAGCAGATTTTAAATATACGAACTGAGCCATTGGCAACACGAATTTTAACAGTAGTATTAACACGGATTTCTATGCCTGCTAGCATGATGCTACTAAAAAATTACACTCATTCATAAAACAAAGTAAGTATGTGGCATTCTCCTTATGTAGGCACATTCTGTTTCTTCTATCATACTAACATAGTTGCTTTGGTTTTATTGTAAAGAAGAGAAACAAAAATATTTTTGTTTGATGTTGTTTTGCAATGAATCTTTGTAATTCATTTCTTTCAATTTGAAAGAAAACAAATACTCAATAATAAAATTTATTTAAATTTTTAGAGCAGTGTTTGAAGATTTTTTTTTATTTTGTTCTTTTTCACACGCCTATACCGCTACAACAGACATAATCTTAACTGCATAAAATACGGGCATGATATTGTGTTGAGGGCAGACTCGGAAAGAAAACTAAAGGAACCCTTCAACAAATGGTAACGAAGACAAGAAGAAAGAATTATTAACTAATTCTTTTTTCTGTCATCATTGCTAAAACCTGTAATAATTATATGCGGCAATATGCAAAATTTCCTAATTAAAATCCAATATATGCACGATCTGAATTCCCAAATAGGACTGACATCGTCTACTATAAATAAGAATATCTAAACGTTCTATATACGAGAGTAGCAATACTTACACATAAAAGTCGTTTTCTGTAGATTGTATGTCCGTGTATACTGCATGTGTGCATATGCATGTGTATGAGCTTGTGTGTGTCTGTGTGTGTGTTTGTGTGTTAGAGAGAGAGATAGAACGAGTGTGTGCGCGCTCTTTGAATGATGGTAGTAGCCGGAACAATTGACCAAACAAAATTATTTTCCTCCCCCGCGAAAAATACAGACAGATCTAAAGACAGGAAGCCTCGACATTCTGCGAACCGCTGCTGACGATAGGAAAAAAAAAAAAGAAATCAGATGCCATTAGCCAAAATTTACGAAGCCATGCTTAAGCAACATCCTTTCGAAAAAAAAAAAAAAAAAAAAAAAAAACTTGACAAACGCAAAAATGTAAGGGAAAAGTGAAAGCGTAACAAGTTTCAAGCATTCTTTGTCAACCACTTCAAAAAATGACTACAATGCGAGATTATTACTAAATTTGCGGATATGAACCAGTTTAAGCTGAAAGTTTTTGAGTCCATGTTACACAGTCTAAACCATATCAAACAACTGGAAGAATGTGTGCAAGGTATATTTAAGTTTTCGTGTGGATTGGCACACTTGCTGATTTCAACATAATTTTATGCTTACTCTTTCGATTGAGAAGTCTAATACAAAATCCCACACATACTTCGGAATTTCTTTTCATCTTTATTACAGAACATTGTTGTAACTGTGAAAAGAAATAAGAGAAAATGACTATTTTGTTATAAGTGGGGAAACGATTAATTGATTTTATTTAGTGGTATATCAACACCTCTACGGGTTATTTAATGCTGAAATCTAAATAATTTGAACAGAATTTTATGACTTTACCTAAATATACTTTGAACGCAATTGTATGCCTTTAACTACCAATAAAATGTATTGTTAATGAATTTGATGTAAAAATTATTGCTGGTAATTTTACTATAAATGGGTAATGTTGGTCATTTTACTATAAAAATGTATTTTTATACTTTCATAGTGTTTTGTTTTTGTTCGGAGGTTTTGATTTGATATATATATATTTCCAATTCAATTATAGTCTGCTTCAGTCTCTATCATAATCATTAATTTCTAATCATTTCAACATGAATATATTTCTCATTCCTGAAGCATACATACGTTCAAATATCCACTTGTACGAATCCGTAGCCTGATACGTAGTTATTCACTGAACTCTAATCTGAGGTTTTTACTGTTTGGTGTTATGTGATTAATATTATTAATGTCGACTCATATTTCTTTCAGCTTAAATTCACATACATTTCCATTCAACTATTCAGACCGCCACTCTATAGTCAGAAGTAAACGGCGCAGAGCGGACATTTTAAAAAAAAAATAGCCTCTTGTTGAGACTCAAATTCGCATCCCTTTCCCTTTACGAGCAGACTCCACTGAATTAAGTGCATTGACAGAAAGTTGATTTGACTGTATAAAATAAATGCTTTTTTACTCATTAGACTCATTAATATACCTACCTATATACATGTTGATTACGACTTGATTTCAAATAATGCCATCGTTTGATTGATTCTCAGTGTGACTTTTTTAGTCCTGCTAGAGATTTACAATCTCTTGTGCAGCTGCAGCAACGTTGGTCACCTCTCGCAGTAAGTGTTAAATATTTTCAACGAACCATCATGTCTTCCTTGAATGTTTTGCCATTCTGTCTACGGCTAATCACTCAGCGCAACACATATTAAAGATGTTTAAAAATCAATGAATACCTTTCTTTGAAGCATTTTGAAATTTTTGCCCAAAGTCAATCTCACTCTATGAACTTCGAATACATTTGTCCAAAATAAAGAACTGGTTAACATCATCGGATGCAAATGAAGGAGTTTCCCTTTTCCTAGAGAGATGTCTTGTCGAAGACTAGGTACCTTTTATTCTCAGTGACCATGTCCCAGCTGGCGTGGGTTACCATGTGTGTATATGCACACATGTTTCCATACTCTGTGATTCATCTGCACTTTAACAGGTCATGTTTTTAATCCTCCTGGGTGTCTAGCCGCCCAACTCACCAGAAAGGCCGGGTGGGGAAACCGGGTTGGTCACCTAGAAGTCGACTATGCGGCAGATAACACTGGGTTACATAGTACCAGTAACACTTATTGAATCTCCTGACATAACTACTAGGTATATACATACATATATTTCTTACTATTCACACACACACGTGTGTGTGTGTGTATATAAGTGTACATGTTTGTGTGTGTGTATATAAGTGTACATGTTTGTGTGTGTCTGCTTGAAACCGTGGAAAAAATGCGATTTTATGCATTTATCAGAATGCCCACATTTTTCCAAATGTGGCACAAAACCTTTTTAACGCATGTATGAGACCAAAACAGTCCAAACCCATCAGCCTTTGCCCTTTATGGGTGACATCTCATGCACCAGGTAATAATCCTAGTCCCCTCCCAAGGGAAGGGGTATCGCCCAGGTGATGGTCATATAGGGCAGAACTTAATAATTGTAAATCCACAAAAAATGCGGATTTTATATTTATTTGAACAACCACTTCGTACAAAAAGTGACAGAATGTCGAGTATATCGTGAAGCTCATGTTCCTATAGCTTTTTTTTCTCCTTTGGAGACGCCTCATGTAACAGATAATGGATTTGGACGCTTCTATAAACTTTAGCTTATATTAATAATTGTAAAACCCGTAAAAATACCGGTTTACCTTTTATTGCTACCAGCCTGTGTTTTATATCTTGGTCAACATACTGGTTCATGCATATTTTTTTTTTTAAATTGTTTGGTTATTTATTCCCAAGACTTTTCTAACCATTATAAGAAAGTGATTATTTTTTATGGCTTTTATAAGTAAACTTTTTACTCTTATATTGATTCAGCTTTTACATAACAGCTTAGGAGCAAAAGCAATTAAGCTATGTTAATATCTTAATAGTTTTAAAAAGCACGGAAAAAGAAACAATTTGCATAGAACTTACTGTTACATCTTATAATTTTAACATTGAAATGATGAAACTTAGCTGCCAATCTAGTACTGAATTTGAATTCGGGAAATTGGAGTATCAAAGAGAAAAGCTCATCAGAATAATTACCATGAAAATATTTATAAAAAACACAGAGTGTGTGCGTGGGGGGGGGCTATGTTACGGCGATTGGAAAGTAAGTGAAGACGTGTAAAACTGTGTAGCATGATACAGTGAAGCAACCTCACTAACAGCAGACCTAGCAATTGATTCAATGTAATCGTCCAACTTCATATTAGAGAAAAACGTGAGACTGATTGATTTCCCAAAATCAAACCAATTGACTAAACATAAGATGTTAAATTTCCATTACTTCGTTTATACAGTAAAATCTCGACAGGAAGTGCTTTCTTTCTCATTCTTGTTTAGATCTAAAACAACTTATTGTATAGTGGTTAGCCATTAACAGTAAAATCCTATTTTATTTGATATTCCAGCATTAAACAGTGTTGAATGTGCAAATATGTTCAATATTTTAATAGTGATCACCTGATTATGTATTTACAATCAGTAAATTCCCCTTTTTTTAGGCTGGTCAATTTGAATTTTTTCAAACCTTGTTGGGTTATTTAAGGTCCGAATTGAATCTTATAGGAAAAAAATCACAATGAACCAATAGAAAGGGAGACATGGGACCGGTTGACACTAGATTTAAAAATGTAGAGTCAAAAAGTAGATAGATGTCCGGTTTATACTAAAGTCAGAAAATTGTATATAGATCCTGTTAATACTTGAGTCAAAAATGCAAACAGAGGTTCTGTTTATACGAGTTATAAATGTAAGTTTGAGTTACTTCTATACGCCGCATCCCTTTCAGACATGGGCGATCATGGTTCTCCACAACTTCCTATTCACTGTGGGTCTTAACAGTTTTTCTCACTTAGTGTAGCTTTAACAAAGTGAAAAAAAAATATATAGGATAGGTGCAGTTTACACTAGAGTCACCATGAGAGACAGAAGTCTGGTTTACATTAGAGTAAAAAAAAACTAGACATCGGTTTACGCTTGAATTTAAAAGGATAGATAGGTTCTGGTTAGACTAGAGAAAAAAGACATTAGTCGGATTTATAACCCTCTTCTGTAAGGGTCTTACCATTCCGCAAAGGATGCAGTCAGTGTCGTCTAGGCCCCAGCGATTACAGATTTTAGTTCATTGTTTTAGATTTACCGCATGAATTAAAATTTATCCCTACAATGCTAACTCTAGTAATGTGAGATAAATTTGAGCGACAAGTACGCGTCTATTTGTGGACACAATCCCTAAAAGCACACTTATAGAACATCCCTTGCGGATTGAACTCGTCGTAAATAGTTTGAAAACCAGCACTCAAACCACTTTTTTCTTTCCTCTTCATTTGCCTAACTTTTCTTTTTGCTATTCTTTACTTCTCTGTCTTTTATTTCTACGAAAACCGACGTTGTCAAAAGCCAGACTTCGAACACAAGGACTGGAATCGCCGGAATACATGCTTATCGTTAGACAAAAATGGATGTATAGTTTCCTGTAATCTATTTTAAACGTGTGCGAAAATTAGTCAAAATTAAGTGGAGAATAATTTAATTCGCAGAAATCATTTTATCCAAAAATTCAGTTATCATACGGTGCTTGGTTTTTGTCAGAGTTTTTGAAGGATTGAGGAAGAGGTTGTCTGTCAGGCAAGTAACATGCCTCTCCAGATGTTATCCCTGTTGTACACACACATATATTCATAAAATATGTCGGGTCGAGAGTGACATTATTACTGCTATTATGTGCTACTGTTATGTAAGTAGTATAGAGTAACTACTGAAGGGGTTAAGTTACTCTCAGTTGTAGTAGTAGTAATAATAGTAGTTTATAAAACAGTAAACAGCATTTGAGGTTTTCGTTGTTGTTTTTGTTTTGGTTTTTGGTTTTTTTTTTTGGGGGGGGGGGAGTCGCCAGCGAAACATATTCGGAAATACAACATGAAAGATAATTGAATTTTGATAAAAGTGGAAATTTTTCCAAATCTAAAACTCGGGCGTAGTGGATGCTGTGCAATGTTGATTTTAAAGTTAGAATGAATTTCATTCCACAGGAGAAACAATAAAAATTTCCAAAGGCAAATGGCACATTCTCTTATTCGACATTCTATTTACTGGTCTCTTTTTGGGGGAATGTATTCCTTTATGTGCCGTTTCCTTTTAGACCAAAGGTGATCATGGTTTTCTACAACTTCCCATGTTTAGTAGCACTAAGCAATGTTTGTCCCCTTATTTTCTTTCCCAATTCCATATAATTACTCAAGTTCGTTTGTTAAGTTTCACTCTGTCCTATTTGCCTTGAATATTTCCTGTGAGTGTCAAATTTTCCAAGCCTTCTTTCCTCAATATGTGTCCCAAAAATTTCAACTGCCTGACTCAAATGCAATAAATCAATACAATAATATTACTTACAGTTTATAACTTCCTAGGCGAATTGGCTTTCTTGTTTGTATTTTAGAGGGGTGTTTTGCGTAAATATGGCATCGAATGATACACACACGCATATATATATATATATATATATATATATATATATAGGTGGGACAAAAGTCGTTATACAGTTGTTTAATTATTTATATATTGGCGTTACTTTTCACAGTAACAGTTCCTTAAACATGCTTCACGACGTAGTAGTGCCACAATTCAGAACCAGATCTAAATTCGCCGAACTGTTTTTCAACAAGTTAGGGTACCTCCTCATTATACTTTGGCAGTAAGGGACTACCTTGATCAAACCTTCTCACGACGGATCGGACGTCATGACTTAACACCAATGGATTCTTTTGACGGGAGCAGATGGTGTAGTAAAAATAAAGTTTATGAGAAAAATTCGCACACATTAGACGAATTAAAGGAGTTAATCTTGGAAGCATTTATTGACATCGATACAGATCAAAATTTGTGTAGTATTGTGTGTCACAGTGTTCTGGAAAGGTTCGAGGAATGCTGCAAGGTTGAAGGAGGACGTTTTGATCACTTACAAGATTAAAGAGTGTTAAACAAATGTAATTGTAATAAATAAATGTAAATGTAATAAGATGTAAAAAAGCTGTAAAGTGTATATTATATTATGTCTATTTATTTTTATTGTAATCCTCTCGAATTTTCTGATCGACTTCTTAATGTTGATATTAAATTCATTAATGGAAGGTGCCGTATTTTTTCTTTTCATTTTTATTTTTCACAAATAGTTGTGATTTTTTGTAAATACGCATGATCGCGCTCTGTTATAATTAATTTAAAATTAACTGTTAAAGCTCTGGCGTTTTTTATGGGTTTTTTTATGTAAAAATTACAACTATCAGGCATTAGTGCCAGAAGTTCAGGCCCCTATGCGATGAATCCCTCAATGGCCGGCCACAGCTCTTGGATGATGAGGCCCTGAAGGCGAACATAGAGGAGAACAACAGCCAAACACGTAGTGAGCTTGTCG
>CAHIKZ030004896.1:6645000-6670000 GCA_903632075.3 Acanthosepion pharaonis | reverse complement strand
ATTGCTTTAATATTAACATTGATTAAAAAATTAATAACGATGTGTCAGATATTAAAATTGATATGATATATTAATATTACTATTATATCACATATTAATATTGATGTCATATCTGATATTAGTGATTATACCACATAGTTGTAAGATTGATATCACATCACTCATTAAGATTGATATATTTATATTGATGTCATATATGATATTAATTTTGATTTAAGTAAATGGGTTCGAAAAGTAAACAAATTTTGCTGTGGATAGTAGCTGACACTTTTCAAAAGTTAATCCATTAACAACAACTTTCAAGTACAGCACTCATTCAAGTCTACGATTAAGTAGTAGAGATAAGAATAATAGCAAAAGCCTAAGAAAATTGAATGAGGTTTGTGCATTTCGATACACAGAAGCAAATTTAAAATCTACATTGAAAGTTAAGCGACCCTGTAACTAACGTTTCTTGATGGTGAATTATAAACAGCGTTCCTGTTTAGTCCGCTCTGCATATTTAAGATTTCGTCCCCTCTGCATATTTTAGATATCGTACCCCTCGCATATTTAAGATTGCGTTCCCTCTTCATATTTCGTGCCCTCTTTATATTTTAAGATTTTGTCCACTCTACATATTTCAGATTTCGTCTCTGCATATTTAAGAATTTGCCCCCTATACATATTTAAAATTTCGTCCCTTTTGCATATTTAAGATTTCACCCCCACTTCATATTTAAGATTTCGTAATCTCTGCATATTGTAAGATTTTGTCCCCTCTTCATATTTAAGATTTCGTGCCCTCTGCATATTTAAGATTTCGGCACGCCTTAACATTTAAGACTGCGTCTCCTCTGCATATTTAAGATTTCGTGCCCACTGCATATTTACGATTTCGTCCCCTCTGCATATTGTAAGATTGTGTCCCCTCTGCATATTTAAGATTTCGCCCCCTCTTATTATTTAAGATTTCGCCCCCTCTTCATATTTAAGATTGCGTCTCCTCTTCATATTTAAGATTTCGCACCCTCTGCATATTTAAGTTCTCATCACATCTACATATTTAAGAGTTCGTCCCCTCTTAATATTTAAGAAATCAACCCTCTGCAAATTTAAGATTTCCAGCCCTCTGCATATTTTAAGATTTTATCCATTCTGCATATTTCAGATTTCGTCCCTAGATCTTACTTGCTCGCATATTTAAAATTTCCTCCTCTCTGCATATTTAAGATTTCGTGCCCTCGTCATATTTAAGATTTCGTGCCCTCTGCATATTTTAGATTTCTCTGCTCTGCATATTTTAGATTTCGTTCCCTTTGTTTATTTATGATTCTATAGATAAATCCATTATTTAGTCTGATTACTCCTTTCAAAGGACGAAAAACAGACGGTAAGATTTTGTTAAAAAACATATTTTGCTATTTTCTTACCTAATAATCCTATTAACCTTATTCTACTCTTATGGCTAATCGCCATATAGCATTCAACTTAACAACAACGTCTTGCAAGTGTAGCTATTAGCTATTCCTCAAAGATCCTACAATCTACGATATGCTACCTGGGTGTCACCTCCAGATCAAGTCATAATTAACTTTTTTATTTTATATGAACTGAATGTAGAAAGCACATTTTCCACTACCATTTGTCGCTTATTAGCCAGTGTAATGCAATGTAACAGAGCGACTACTTCGAAGGATATAGTAAAAACTAGGCGTTACAAAATTTTCTTTCTGCTTAAATTCCAGTGTGTGCAAAATTTTGCCTAACATACGTTCTGTTGTGCTTCACTGGGAATATCGGTAGCGAATTTAATCCAAACACGCAAATTCTTTCTCATCAAAAAGAGAGAAAAAAAAAGAAAGAAGTAAATGGATAAATAAAACTTTATGTATGTTTGTGTTCATCTGTGTAATTCTTTAAGTATGTGCGTATATATATATATATCTGCGTACATGTGAGTGTGTGTGTGTGTGTGTGTATATGACTGTGAATGTGTTCGTAAATGCTTATAGAAGTGTATCGGATTTCTTAGGGATTCAGCTACATAATATTTTCGAAATGGCACGCAAACAGTTCAGTATGTATTCCTGTGCACGTACGTCTGTACGCATGTGTCTGTAGGCATGCACCCTACGTTCTGTTGAAGGAGCTGACTTGTGTGTCTGCACGAGTGTGTGTGTCTGCGAGTGCACTTCAGCGCTCGTTTGCAAATATGCATTTTTACTTAGAGTGTGCAGCCGCGTGTGTCTGTAAACATATGTGCGTGTGCAAACATTTGCGATGACGACTTTATAGGTCTGTACGCGTAAATGTAATTTTTTTTCGGTGCAAGCATTTTATGCTTTCTTTACTATCAACATCTCAAATTCGCTCCCTTCACTTTTTGTCTTCCCGAACCCCGGGGGCTTCTTGCTGAAAGCTGTGGCCTGCTGCCTGCCTGTGCGCCAGGCATGTGCAACTCTCGCTGGTATGCACAACACTCTACATCATAGATTTACAGATATATTTATATTTATATATATATATATATATATATATATATATATATATATATATATATATGTGTGTGTGTATGTGTGTGTATAAATATATATGTATATGAGAGAGTGAGAAAGGGATTAAGCTAAAAATTTAAAGATAATAGATACCACAATGAATAGATGAAAGTATTATATATATATATATATATATATATATATATATATATATATATATATATATCCATACGTATGTATACATATATATATACATACATATATATATATATATATACATATATATATATATATATATATATATATATATATATATATATATATATATATATATATATATATATATATACACACACACACACACACATATATATATATATATATATATATATATATATATATATATATATATATATATATTCAGGGTACGATGGATATATTGTTACCATTTTATATTTTTAATTTCTCACGTGTGCGTTGTTTATTTTTTATTTTGTCGACTCCACCGTATATTAGGGTCAGTTGGGCACCGTCCGTGAGGGGAAAAAACGGTATGACGCAATTCACTCCGCCAAAAATTTGGAAAAGTCATGCTGTACTGTTTGGGATTCGCGCCGATATCTTCAATACGAACATTTCAGAGTATTTTGGTGTCAATCACCAAAAGAGTGCAGAGGATTCGGAAAGAGTTGGATGAGTCTAATGGTGATTATGATGTTTTTTGGAGTGATCACTGGTGATGGCGCTGTTATTCCTTATCTTCCCGCAGGCCTTCAGCACGGAGGCCTGCATCAAGTGCCTTGAGGAGGTAGTGCTGCCCTGGGTCAAGAAGGTGGCGGCTGGAAGACCCTATGACTGGCAAAAGAACTCGGCACCATGTCACACAAGCATGAGAACCGAATCATGGCTGTCAAACAATTCCTTGATTATTATGTGTAGGCGCAAGATAACTCCTTGTAACACCAACGATGAACTGAAGGCGGCATCCACCAACTTAAACAAGGAGACTGTCCAGAAAAATTTGCAGGAGATTTCGAAGTCGTCTTGAGGCCGTGGTTGAAGCCAATGGTGATTTTATTGAATAAATTTACTCTTTCGTATTTCAAGACACTTTTGTTTAAGTTTGGTAAATATATCTGTTAAAATGAGATGTCAGCGTTATTTTCACTTTTGCGTAGTTTGGACGACAATTTATCCATCGCATTCCGTGTGTTCTTATATATATATATATATATATATATATATAATTTAATATTACTTTATACTTATATTGTTTCAAATTTAAAATTGCATGATGGTAAATGGGATGCAAGTTCCATTCCTGTAGGGAAGAAGACTTTTCATTAGTAGGATTTATCTATCTAATACAGTTGATATTAATTTCACTGTTTAAGAAAAAAAGAAAAAAAAACACTTATCTCACCTCAAACATGTGGAGAGAATTAGTAAACGTAGCTTAGATGTGGTACAAGGCCGAAAGTAAAGAGTACCCAGCTCAAGCACGTGTACCCACTAAAAGAATAACGTTTATCATATTTCGACATATGAGTGTTCAACAAAAAGTTTAGTTCGGCCTGGTATGACATTGAATCCCGCCGGTGATTTGCATACAAGTTCTCAAAGGGTGGGGATTGCCTTAGCCCTGGCTCTTGCTTCTCGTAGCCGGCCATCCGAGCACTTTCGTAGATCATGATGCCATTTTAACATCTATTTCTCTACTCCTGTCTATCCAGGACCACTGACTCGGATGTTCACTAAGGTATATTGACAATTGCAAGATTACTCTTGAGCTTGTGATTATGCCGTAGCCATGGACTGTCGACATTCCGCCCTCCAGTAACAAGATGGCTGTACATGAAGACTTTCGATATTCGTTCTGGCAACATGACCAACCCATCGGAGTTTCCAGTTCATAAGAAAAATTTCAATACCTCCACTCTTGCCCTTAGTTAATATATGCATAGTAATGTATATATATATATATATATGTACATACATATATGAAAAATTTCTCAGAGTTAACCTGTAGAAAAAGACAAATTTATAAATGTAAAAGACAATAGGAAAACTGTAATATTGGCCGACGCGTTTCGTCCAATGTGGACTTTTTCAAAGCAAAAACGAAATGAATTTATTAAAACAAAGTAACAAATGTCTTTGGCAACTGGAAGAATTTAGAAAACGCTATTATATTCATCTTGTCAACTGAAAATTACGTCAACTACTGTCATGTGTGGAAATATTGTTTTTATTGTTGTGTTGACGGATTCAACGATCTTCTTTTGATTTCCTGATATAGTTCTGTAAATTTGCTTGGGAGAGTAGTAATTCTGTTAGGAAGGGTGATAGAGGGAAAAAGCCTGGGCGTAGATTAATATTTGGATAATATTCAATGGCGGCACTCTCGAGTATTTTACTTCTGAGTGAGTTATTTTCTTTATATATATGACAAAGTGGAAAAAATTTTCGCGTGACGAAATTTAGTCCGATATAGTCCTAAATGACGAAACGTCTTTTAGGGCGAAATTTATTACGTTGGTCCAACTAAACATAAATGTAATAAATAAGGCATAAACGTAATAAATTTAGTGCATATATATATATATATATATATATATATATATATATATATATATATACTCAAATGTACTCAAATGTACGTATAACTGTTAAAATACAAATACATACATATATATCCTTTGATGAAAGAATAACTGGTCAATGCTAAATAACAGAGTATATAAGTATATCTTATTAAATAGACAGTACAACTCAGAGTTTCATGCTCTATCAGCTACTAATTTGAGTTTTTTAAAAAGACCAAGCATGTCATTAGTTTATCAAGGTTTTTAAATTTCAGGACATTTATGAATATTCATCAAGTGGTTGAATGGCCAATCAAAACATGTGGAGGACACAAAGTGCCGTAATTCAAAGGAAATGGAAAAACAAGCGAGTAATATTCAAGATTTTTTTTTCAAAGCAACTGGTGAATACTGATTGATGAATGTTCACAAATTTAAAAGCCTTGATAAATCAATGTCCCGCTGCAAACGATACGAATACAGGAACTGCTTTTGAAGTCCCCCCTCCATGTGGTACTTCTCTTCAATGATTCTCTGCACTCTGCCAGTCAACTGTGGTACGTGGGTAAATCGCAATCAAAATTATATGAATGCTGTATGTCCGAAAGGTTTCTGTTTTACCTCATCGCGGCCCACTGAATTTACCGCTACTTAAAAATACCCCCTTGTTTTAATTAAATATTTCCTAAAACTTAAAAAGGTTCAGAAATCATCCCGCATATTGAAAACTGGAAATCAAGAAAATGGTATTAACAATGGTCGGGAAATGTAACTTTTGACTTACACACACACACACGCACACACACACACATATATATATATATATATATATATATATATATATATATATATCGAGAGATATAGTGATTGTGAGAGAGAGAGAGAGAGAGATAAAGAGGGAGTGAGAGTTTTGTTCATATACATCGAGGACCAGTTGTGTCTGTTGTACAGCCAAAAATTGCCAAGTTGCATGCCAAATAGCAAAAGTTACTGCGTATGTTTCACAGATCATTCGACCCTGTAGTTTGTTGTCCTACTATTGTTGCTCTGTTCGAAATTAAAGCTTAACTTCGTGTGTGTATATATATATATATATATATATATATATATATATATATATATATATATATGATTAATATAGATATCAAATTTTATCACTAAGCTGATTGATATTACATTCAGCATCTCAACTCCAGAGTTTCGTAGACGAAACTTGTTGTAATCGTTCGGTATAGTTAATGGATTTAGTTTTAATCTGATATTTTATTACTTCTAGCTTTATTTATTTATTTTATTTATTTATTTATTTTTTTTTTTTGTTTTGTTTTTGTAGATACCCTTGTTTGAAGTAAACGACCCGTTTTGTTTATTTTAAAAAGTGCTTACTACATCTATTGGCCTGGGCACTCGATAAAACTTTTGAAGAAAATATACAGGGAGTGAGAGCGATAGTAAAGAAACAAATATCGTTAAGAACTATGAAGGATGGGATGTTGTGGAGTGTCACGATTTAACACGTCTTGAAGCGAAACTGCTCATAAAAGAAGAATTATATAGATATTAGTTTACTTGTACCATTAAAAAAGTGGCGGAATAGCTACGCCATTTTGAAACTGGTTATTGCATCAGTAAGTTAGGATCTTTATCTATAAAATTAACTCTATAGACGAACGTTAGAAACAATGTCGCGTTTTAAATCATTACAGGAGAGGATGGGCACCTCGACGTGGTGTAATGGTTAGCAAGCTAGTCTCGCTAAAACGATTGCAACTGAGTAATGAGTTCGATACTCACTAGGTGCCCCATACTTTCGGCCTTGTGCCACAGTTAAGCTGCGCTTAGAAAATCACCATTACGAGGGAAGCTGAAAAGTTTACTGTACGACCAAGAAACCTATAAAAGCTCTTGTAGCACCATCTCGTAAAAATAAACTTATCCAAAGAAACTTAGCAGGAATCAAAAAGTAAATGTCTGTATGTTAGCAGACTTATCTCCATTCCTTCATAATGATATATTCGATTTTTATGATATCAGGCAAGATATATTCGCTTTACGGTTTCAAGTAATGTCTTCTGCTACCATAACAATGGACTATTTCATTAATAATTAAGGTAAATTAGACGGAAAAACCGATAAATATATAAATTCATAGAGTATTTTATATTATAGAATAGATTACATTTTTAGTTTTTCCATTAGATCCAAATTTTTCAAGATATGGACTCGGTGGAATTTTGTCAAAGGATTTGTTTTTCAGCAACAAGTTTTTAGCATATATGCAAAATTAAAAACCATGCTTATTTTGAAAAACTAAATGTTCGTGTCGAGTTTTCACTTAAATATTACAATCCTCTAGGGAAAACTTATAAGACATCATATATATATATATATATATATATAATTATTTATTTAGAAATATGATTCCAACGCTACATAAGAGTTCTCATGTTTCAAAACAAGAGCCGAAAACTTCAATACAATTATTTGAATTAAATTGAATTAAAGTACTAAGCTCTGTTCCATCTTCAAACGAAATTTTTTTTGGAATAACTTATTCCTGAAATTTACGCGTTTTATAAGCATATTCATTATTGAAATTAAGATTACTTTGGTAACGGCTAGAGCAATTGTTTAAAGAAAAGGGGCGTAAGGGTTAATAATTTGTATCAATATCTCAGTAACATTCACAGACGTCAAGTCAGGGTAAGGTTGGAGTGTCTAAATTTAAAGCGGAAGATTATAATTATATTGATGTTTTCGGCTCTTGTTTTGAAACATGAGAACACTTATGTCGCGATTTGGAATCATATTTTTATATAAATAATTATATTTATGCTCTACTTTTGTATCGAGTACTATCTTTTAAAAATAATAACAAAACTACTAAAGAACTTTGGATTATTTACCTAACGAGTTCTTTCCTATTTTCTATATTTTTTTACACACACACACACACACACACATATATATATATATATATATATATATATATATATATATATATATATATATATATTCGGTAAATCGAATTGAGTTCTCTCAGTCACTGGATGTTTATCAAAAAATAAATACACTTAAAATTCACCTTCATCCCTGCCGTGCGCCAACGTCTTAGTGGTAGAATCCCCGACTGACGCCAATTCAATCGGGTTTCGATCCTAGCTAGAGGCAACCGAATGTCTATCCACACTGATGAGCTGTGATACAGCGAAACAGTCTGTCTGTGGATGACAATATATATATATATATATATATATATATATTACTAAGTGGACATTGAGGTCAAAACCAGGTGGCAGCAGACATGGTCTGAAGATTGAGTTCACGCATGAAACATACTGACGATACTGTGCATTTTTACGTTTACATAAGCTCTATCTCTTGCTATTGACCATTTTTAGGCATAAAGATAGCGTATCTTAAAAAATATATATATATATAAATTGAGCACTTTTTAATACTACTGTTTCCTGGTCTAATTCAACATTAACTTTATATATATATATATATATATATATATATATATATATATATATATATATATATATATACCGTAATCCTTTGTGTATAAGGCACACATTTTTTGTTTTTTTTCATTCAAAATCCTGTCTAAAAGTCTGCTGCATCTTATGCTTTAGTTTGGAACTTCATCTCATTTTTCCACGGCTCAAAATAATCAGCTAATGTCTATCTAATAGCATTTTGCAACAAAAGGGAATAAATCACACCTACACATCGAGAGACAGAATTAGAAAACCAGAACTTGAAGACGTCATCAAATGGATCATTGACGCGCCTGGGAAGAATTGGACGTCGCTATCGTTATCAAAGCCTTCATCTCGAACAAACCTCTTCGGCACCGAAGAATTCATGCAAAAACGGAGGTCGACAGATATGCCACAAGAAACCCACGATGACGATGACAATCTCACCGACGATACCTTCTACACAGATCTGTACCCCCAAAATCTGACAGAAAAAGAATTTGATCAGTTCTATGGGTTCGACAATGAAAGCCAGTTTGAAGGGTTCGACGACGATGACTTTCCACACTCAGATTTCCGATGCCCATGAGCCTAGAAAAATGACATGGATCCCCTACAAACAATCCTTTTCAGAACTACACAAATTATTTCGAAAGAAATACTCCAGATTATCACAAAAAATATAGTCATACAAATAAATATGTTAAGATTTATTCAATTTTATTTTAATTCATTTTTTCAATGTGCATTCGCGATTTATAAGCCAAGAGTCATTATTACGTTTTCGTGAGATTTACAAAATTAAACAAAATGTCCCGATTTTTTCCTTCCTTTTTCACAAGATTTGTTAATTTTCTTTGCCCTAAAATCACGTTTTATACATGAAAATAGTTTTCTTTTCCTTGGGATTTCTCTGCTTTTTTAACTACGCCTTATACATACTGATCTATACACAAAGTACAAAGGATTACAATCTATCTATCTATCTATCTATCTCTCTCTCTCTCTCTCTCTCTCTCTCTCTATATATATATATATATATATATATATATATATATATATATATATATATATAGTTTTCACTATGTTTTTATATGTATAAATATCTGACA
Organism: Acanthosepion pharaonis; assembly: GCA_903632075.3. Classification (NCBI taxonomy): domain Eukaryota; kingdom Metazoa; phylum Mollusca; class Cephalopoda; order Sepiida; family Sepiidae; genus Acanthosepion; species Acanthosepion pharaonis. The sequence continues at coordinate 6,660,341 of CAHIKZ030004896.1, read as the reverse complement.
ATCAAAATAGCGTGAAACCCAGGGTCACAAACTCACATCAATCCAACTAATATATATATATATATATATATATATATATATATATATATATACACATACACATATATATATATATATATATATATATATATATATATATATATACGAGGTGTAACAACAAAATTATCCAAATCATGATACAGCATAATTGTCCTTCCCACAGATGGTTTAATATATATAAAAACACTAAACTAATTAAGTTTCTTTTTTCCAGTTTTTCAGGTAAGGCCTTTAGCCTACTAGATACGATTTTTCGTAAAAATCGCTGAAAAAGCCTTTGATTTATTCAGCTAGAAAGAGAACAGCTTAAAATCGTTTTGTGTCAACCCCACTGTCTTCTTAAATGCACAATTGTGAGAGGAAAAAATCATTCAAGCCTTCAGCAATGGTACCAACATTCATACTTTGGCTTCTATCTTCGAAGTCCATTCAAGGACTATTAAGAGAACGATGAATAAGTTTAAAAAAGAGAGAGTAGTAGAAATGAAAACTGGAATTAAAAAAGATCCAACTCAATCCACAAAACCTCGGAGAATTCCAGTATGATATTTTTAATCATTTCCAAGATACAGCTGTTCAATCTAATAATTGGAAAATTTTGCTGTTACACCTGGTATATAGTGACAAAGAGAGATAAAGGTGTACTTTGAAATAGAAGAGAAAATGTCTTTTTTTTCTTTTGGTAGGTTTCTGCTAGTATTAAATTGATCGCTTTATTCTTCGCGAAAACTTGCTGGAACGGAATATTAAGATCCGCGGATTTCCCACCATCGTTGGTTATTTTCAAGGTGGTAGACAGTTTTCCGTGGTAGAAAGTTTATAAATATCCGGTACTGTGGTAAGTTTAAAATTTTGAAAAGTTTGTGTGGGTTCAAGTGTTAATAGAAATGCCATACTGGCTATTTTTTTTAATTTCTACCCACTTTCCATGAAAACAACCAACGATGGAGGAAATTCCTCGGATTTCCACTTTGTTATACAATTTCCAAATACTGTTCTTGACATATATATCGTTATTTCATATATATATATATATATATATATATATATATATATATATATGTGTGGGGGGGTGTATCGGATCGAACAGTGACGATGTGTAAGCTGCTCTCAAACGTGTGCAAACTGCAGCACAGGATGTGGGTATGACCATCAATGCCTCGAAGACCAATGTTATGCCGTCCCTGGTTGATCCAGTCAACTGGCAGCCACTGACGCTGGACGGGGTCAATCTGGAGGACGTGCAGTCTTTCGTCTATCTCGGTTCAACCATTATACCATCCGGGCAGGCTGGTGCTGAGGTTGAACGCTGTATAGGAGCTGCAAGGTCCGCAATCGTGCGTCTCAAGCGGTCACTATGGGGGCGACGGGAGATTTCCACGGCTACGAAGGGGCGCATCTATCAGGCTATTGTTCGGACTGTCCTTCTCTATGGCTGCGAAACGTGGCCATTTAGAGCGGTTGATCTACGAAGTCTTGATGTGTTCGACAACGATTCGCTGCATACGATGCCGCCGAATCGATCGTGTGCCCACGGCCACTCTACTTCGTCGCCTGAGTCTCCGTCCTCTTCCACCTGTCCTGCTCCAGCGACGTCTCCGATGGTTCGGGCATGCAGCTCGACGCCCAGAGGGAGAGCTCATCCGCGAGGTACTTCTCCCTCCTTCTCTTCCTGGCTGGCGAAAACGTGTCGGTGGGCAGCTGAAGACGTGGGCTAGCATAATTACCTAGCAGTACTATCGGGTCCACAAGTAGTTGGTCTTTGACGATGTAATCGCGATTGGCTCGCCATTTCGTATGACCTGGCTCAGGATCGGCGAGCGTGGGCAGCGATTGTCCGTGATGCTGTACTTGCTCGGGAGGAAGTCGGTTCAACCGACCAGATTGAAAACCGATACAAGTCAAGAATATATATATGGGTAAAAATTATATTTTACAAAACAACACACTCAATGCATTAGTTTCTTACCATAATGAGTCTGACCATAATTTCAATTTAAAAAATGTTACTGAAAGAGAAAGCAATTGACTAAGACGAAAGTGTATAGAAAGAGTCTTTATCTGTAGATTATCCACAGTAAATTTGCGTTCAGGTTCTTATAACATTTCACCTTTCTTTCGCAAATTTTATCACAATATGGGATACTTAATAATAAAAGTGATTAAAAATATAAGAGAGAAAGGGAAACATCAAGTAACCTACTTTGAGTGAATGAATGGTAGGACAATAAGAAAGAGGGCTGATAAAGAGCAGTTGAAGTTATCAAGGGCAACAAAAACAGAAGTTGTGGAGAGGTATGATCGCCCATATCCTTTCAGGATATGGCACATAAAAATGAAGAGGTCGCTTGGAGAGCTTCAGATTTGTCTTTTCCACGCAGGTGCGATCCAACTGTGTGGAAAAGGGGTGAACATGTCATCTGTTACCTATTAAGGTCGGGTGCCGTGGATTCCTTGGTCGTTCAATCGTTTCCTTCTTTTTGAATGTGAGCATCAATGGCCGGAACCTGAAGCGTGCTTCACATCGTCTCCAGACCACAGCTCAACAGGCATCGAGTTGGATCTGATCAAGATCCAAAATAAACAAACTTAAATAAAACTATGTTCGTAATACAATGCTACTTCCGACGTGAAGCACATCTGTTTACCCTCCATTCTACGTTATCGATAACGGTCGCTGCGAGCGTGTTGTTTATTGGTTAACGATCAAAAGTAAACGCTTTTAACACGACAATGAAAATTTCAGTTGCAGCTGTAAGAAGAAATTGCAAGAGAGATATGTGTCTACAGAAAACAATACCCTGTCCGTTAGCAAAAACTGCTGGTGGCGCCAGGGGTGGCAGTACCACCTTAGCTACTGAAGCTGTGTTACCTCCCCTGGTTGGCGGCTGATGAGGGTAGGATATCGTACGTGCTTTCACACGTTGTATGTAGAAAATTGGAATTCTAATACTTCCAAACTTTTGTCATGATCTTCCACACTGCTGCTATTATTATTATTATTATTATCGTACGTGGCATCATCTTTCTAGAGAGTAATTTTAAGTGGCTAATTATCAAATCCTCCCCAGGTTCTATCAGTCAAAAGTGCAATGTAGGAGTGTGATCTATGCACATTTGGGACGTTTCGTTTAGATGGAGAGGGTTTTGCGGATGATATGAACAGTTCCGCATTAAGTAATCTTTTGTAGATCTGAAATGCGGATGTGTCCGTGAATTTTACTCGCATGATTTTCGGTGCTCATCATTATTATTATTATTATTATTATTATTTCCTTTGATTTCTGTTGTATATACATTTCCTTCCGTGTCCCAATCAATAATAGCTTCATGACATATTCCAATTGTCATTTATGTAAAAATAAATAAATAAATAAAAATAAAATCACATAAATCTTTACATAAATAACGTTCTTCGTAATGTGGGAACTAACTTGCGCCTTCAATTCTTTGTATTTCTTTAAGGCATGGTCTATCCAGAAACCTTTCAATGAGTTTATCGGAACCTTTTTCAATTAATTCAAGGGCTCCAACTACAAGTGGAATTATTGATGTCTTCATGTGCCACATTTTTAGATTTCCACTTCAAGAACCTCGTATTTTGATAGATTTTTGTAGATCTTCCAAGATACATTAAATTCCGAAGGAACTACCATGTCAATAAGAAAGCACATTCTGGTTTTGTGGTCTTTGATCACGATGTCTGATTGGCTTTGATAGTTCTGTCTGCGAGTATTTAAAAGCCCCATAAAATTGTTACAGGTCCTGTCTATGTAACTGTTCCGGCGTGGTGTTCATACCAATTTTTTGCAGTTTCCCTCCTGTAAAAATTATAGATTTTCCAGGCCAGCTATTAGCCCACTCTATCATGCCGAGTTTTATATTCAGTGGGTGCTAACGCTGTACAACCCGATATAAGATGGTCAATTGTCTCTGGATACTAATCTTAGAATCTACGTTTGTTTTAACAGTTTTTCAGTATGTGTGCTTGGTAATTTCTAGTTAGTAAGCATTGGTCTTGTGCAACAAGAATAAAATTTTCGGTTTCAGCTTTTAAAACTGCACTATGTAACCACTGATGGGTAAGGAGTTTGTTTACCTCAGCTTGTTTGGTACGGGCAGAGTATTCACTATGAAGAGGCTTATCTCGCCATCATTTTTGCATTTAGCACATTGTATTTGCTTTTGCTTTCTTTTTTAAGTTCTTTACCGCTGCAGTAGTTATATTATGCTTTATTTGAACCTCTTCGTCCACTTGAAATTCCCTTTTGAATTTGTTTGCTTCCTTTATTACGAAATAAAGTTTCTTATTTCTTTCTTTGACACGGATCATCATCTGTAGTCTCCGGGTTTCTTTGACGACCGATTGTTGTGGTTTTGTAAGACAGTTCTACTTGGACTAATCTTCTGCCTCCTTCGGATCTGAGCATATACAGACGATCAACATCAGCCTTAGGATGATGCATGCAGTGGTAAGTGAGAAGCTTTCTCGTTTTGACATCCATTCGCTTAATGTCAGCTATGGTTCAATTAAGGATGTTGAAACTGTATGACACCACAGGGACAGCCAAAGTGTTTATGGCTGATATTCTCTTTTGTGAATACAACTCGGTATTTAACACCAGACGCACACATCTGTAGTATTCTTTTCTTTCTCCTTCATTTGATTATGCTGTATTCCATTTACTTCATTGACTCCTAGGTATATATAGGCTTTATTATTAATAGAGTTTATCATTATTATTATTATTATTATTATTATTATTACGACTACTAATACGACTACTTCCAGTTTTCCTGGTTCGTTATTTGATATAATCCTTTACCATGTCTTTTACTTGAGACCTGAGGTAAAGGAAGGTTTGTTTTAGAATGTTATTTAGTAGATTATATTATGAGTATGTCAGTGGTACTCATGAGGGCATTCTTTTGTACCTCATATGGTGGGGTTTCCTCGGATTATCTTACTGTGTGCATCTTTTTAATCATTCCTGGGCTCATATTATTATTGGTATGGTGATTGTGTTGTAAAATTAATATCATTTGTAGTAGTAGTAGTATTTTCTTCTGTTTTCTCTTTAGTGCCGTCCCTTACCAGATCATTACGTTGGGTTGATTGATTTATTGTTTTGTTTTGTCCGGCTTTTTGCCGGTTATTATTTCCAAAGCCTTAAGGATCTATTATTATTATTATTATTATTATTATTATTATTATTATTATTATTATCATCTCCTGTTTTCTTGATTTACTGTTTGATACAATCCTTTACCAAGTCTTTTACCTGAGACCTGATTTAAAGGAAGTTTTTTCTTACAATGTTATTGAATATATTAAATTGAGAGAATTGGTGAGTGAAGCACAAACTTTTGTATTAAACCAGATAATGAGGGGTTTCCTGTCATTTTCTTAAGTTATGTATTTCTAATAATTCTTAGTGCTCCTAGTAATATTGGAATTTGTTCTCTCATTAATATTATAATCCCAAGTCTCTACATGTTCATATCGGATGTTGAGGTTGTTTATTAGTGGGGTTTCATTAACAGTATGTCTCCTCAAATCTCCAACATGTTTCCTTATTTTAATCACTGACAAACACAAGTGTTGGATTTGGATAGTTTTAATCTTCCTTAGAAATTCGAATTCATCCAATCTCGATTCTGTTTTGGGAATCATTCGAAAAGTTTTCACAATTATATGCATGACCCTAACCTTCATATATTTCCACATCCAATGTTTAGTGTTTATTGACTGAGGTGTGAGTGATGACACTAAATTTCTTCTGTACCCTAATTCAATTCCTGTTGTGGTTTGAACATTCTTGGTTCTTGTTAGAATGATCAGTTTTTTCAATTCTTGAGTCTAGTTTTACTTTTTCATTTCGTATTTATGTTATTAATCTATGTGTTTTTGGGGCTATCCTGTTTTCAAACGGGTCGTTCGATATATATTTTGATTAAAATTTTAGAAAATTCAAAACTGAAATCTATTGTAATGTTGCAAAATTTAACTATAAATTTTACATATTAAAAACAGAGGTGTATGCATAGCATTTCAAGTGTGCACGCATGTATTATTTGTATGAATGTGTTATATCTAGGTATATGTTGTATCCGTGCATGAGTTTTATATATATATATATATATATATATATATATATATATATATATATTTTTTTTTGTCTATGCCATTGTCTGTGGATGTATGTATGTGTATATATCGGTGTCTATGTGTATGTAGAGTGTATTCACATTTATCTGTGTGTGTATAAGTGTTAGTTTCACGTCTCCTTTTTTTCATAAAGGGCTGTAGAGATGTTCATGTATTCCCCACCTCTCCTTTTTTTTTTTTTTTTTTTTTGTGTGTGTATGTTTGTGTGTGTGTGTGTGTGTGTATCTAATTATGTCTGGATGCTTATGTATTATAATCTGATTGTATTTTTTTGTTGTGTCACGCGTGAGTTTAAGACCATATTCACAAACTTTAAAATAAAAACGGAAAAAAAGGGAAAAAGAGAAAAATATATATACATGTATTATCAAATGACCGGATGTATTGTAGCGTATTGTCTTGTCGAACGTAATTTCAATGAAGAAATGAATTGAATAAACATATATATTTTTTCTTTTCTCAATAATTTTGTAGTTTTTAAACTTAATAGTGATTAAATTTGGTTTTTAAAATTGCCAGTTTTTAATTTTAATATTAAATTTTATCATGTAAATTTATAATTATTAGTTAGTATAAATTATTTTTGATATTACACGTATTTAAAGATCTGAATAGCTATTAGAGCAGGATTTCGTTGTCAAGCTTTTGAATCTTTCTATACTTCGTTTTTGATTGGTTATTCTAGCTTTTGTAACAATGTTTCCCCCTAGTGTAGGATCGTTGATTAATCTGAAACTTTTAAAACCATTTATTTTCTTTTAACATCATCACTTGATAAGACACAGAGTGTGTTGAAACAAAATGGCTATTTTGTAGTGATTTTATAACATACTTATGTTATAATTTTTTAAAAAATTAATATATATATATATATATATATATATATATATATATATATATATATATATATATGTATGTATGTATGTATGTATTTAAATAAAAAGAAAGAACAGTAAGATATATAATCCGGTGTTCTTATAGATATTTTATTTTTACAAAATAGTGCTCAATGTAAATTTACAGAGCATTAATATTATAAATTAATTGATTTAAAATATGTTTTTTTTCCGCTACACAGTTCTAGCCATGTTTTCAAAATATTTTTTTTTCAAAACATTTTTTTCAAAATTTCAAAATTTTTTTGAAACATGGTTAGAACTGTGTAGCGGAAAAACATATTTTAAATCAATTAATTTATAATTATATATATATATAAAAAAAATATATATATATATATATATATATATATATATATATATATATATATATATGAGAAAGTGAAAAAAAAGTTTACTTACGATGTGTTTCGTCCTTCAGGATTTCGTCAGACGACAGTTGCTATGTTGGTACGACTACACATGAGCACGAACAGTGCTGGTGATTTTGGAAGGTTTAGATTTTTGTTTTTTAATATCTAGCCGAATTAATTTAGAGTCTTTTTCTTTTTCCTTCCATCATTTTGGCTAGTAGGTATCCGTCAAAGCTGTGTGCTTATAAACAGTAATTCAGACTATAATAACCAGTCGCTTGTCTGTGGCTGAATGGTTAACAGCACATCAGATCAAATGACGTTTCACATAATGGGTTACAGGTTCGATTCCTGTCTGGGTGCGCATATTTTCTACGGAATTTCTGGAACATTCAGGCTGGTAAATGTAACTAATACTGTTTAATTAAAAAAAAAACATTTATTTACTTGAACAAATTATATCTATATAAATAACGTATAAAACAGAATATATATATATATATATATGTGTGTGTGTGTGTGTATGTATTTGTGTGTCTGTATCTGTTGTATGCAAGTAAAGCTGAATGAAAATTCGATGTAATGATAAATATAGAAAATAATTTCGAAAAATTTTACTTTAATATGTTTTGCCGAAGAACAGGCACCATCAGAAAAATCTTTGCGAAATATTTTTTTATTTGATGACGACGATTCATCGGTGAAAGATGAAGTCATTTTAAAAAAAATTAACTGATATTTATCATGAATGTATGTATTGCATGCATATGGTGCATGCATCTATGTATATGTTATATTCGACTATGTCTGTGTTTTATGCATGTGTGTGTTGCATGGGTCTGTGTATGTTTATATTGCACATATTGTATGTATGCATATGTTGTACTAGCAGTATGGCCCTGCGTTGCCCGTGCTTGATTCAAAAATCGTACGACTCATACAGCAATCACTATCACTTGACTTGAAATATTTTTGCCCTTCCTTGCCTTTAAAGGAGTGCCCTTTGCCGTGCTGATGTTGCTACATGCCTTACTTCTTGCCTATCTCACACTGCGAATTTTTTCTAAGCGCTATGCTAAACATTAAATCTGTTACGAAAAAAGATCTAAACAAAATGAACACAAAACGATCAGCTTTAAAAAAGGACTCGTAACTGAAAAAACCGAATGAAAAAAGAATGTTATCAACAAATACTTTTTCACACCCAACCCAGTTCTGCGGAGTCAGAATCAACGTTGAGTTTAAGCAAGCGAATGAGCCAATTGGAGTAAAATGCCATGCAGATTTAAATTTTTCCCACTTGTGACGAATGCAGCTATCAATTTTCTTTGCATGCTAGCATGCTAGTTAACATTTGTGTCAGTCAGCTGTTGGCTCTCATGCTGGTCAATAGAATCTTCCTGCCTATTCGTGGCAGCCAGCTAATGGTTCTCACTCTGGCCAGTACAAAATGGCCGCAAACTACATGAAAACTGACGTAGAAGCATGAAAAAAATCGATTATTTCCACTATCGATGGGAGTTGGGAAATGCAAAGTCGGTCTTGGCCTTTCCGCTAACTCGGAGCATGTGCATGTAAATTTTGGTGCAAATCCGTCGAAAATTGCGGCCGTGGATTCGTTACACACACACACACACACATCCTGCCTTTTATAGATAGAGATGCAGCTATTCTATGCGTGTACGAGTTTATTTCCTAATTGTTACTCTGTACAAGGCTCAAGAGCCATTCGAGATAGAGTGTTACTGAAAGAGTTTATTTGAGAAAGCACCCTCTTTAGGGTCGGTTCCACAAGAAACGCGGTTCGCGAGAAGAAGCTCTTCGAGGGGTTATTTATTTCTCACTTAATTGAATACGAAAGGAATGAAGGGGGTTCACCTTTGGGTAGGCGGCGTAGCAGGTCTTAGCTGTGCGGATTAGAGTTGGTGGAACCAGGGAATGTAACTCATTTAAACATTAGAAATAATAATATTGTAGCGAGCGAGAGACTTGCAACATTTCGTTTGTGGGGCTGTAGAGTAGAAAAATAATTAATCACCCACAAGTCCGTGTAGATGCTTTTACGTTCTATGAAGGTTGGTAGTTGAGCTTCTTCAAACCGGATATGGCAGCCGTACTTCATTTGTCGCCCTGACTTGATTCTTGCAAAGGGAGAGCATAGCGATACGATTAGACCGGTATTGCACATATATGCAGGTATTGTATGCAATGCATGTATATATTTATATTTATAGGTTGCATCTAGTATGCATACGTTATATGGATGTATGTGTTTTAAAGTGTACATGGAACTATGTATGTGTTGTACGCTTGTACGTATGCCCTGTATGCGTTTATGTATGCGTTTATGTATACGTTTGTGTGTTAGGATGTATGTATATGTTGTATACATGTAGTAATTGTATTCTTTTATTTATTTCTTTAATCATTTCACTCCAAGCAAGCCAATGAACCCAATAAGATGCTAGGGGTTACTGAGTGTAAAAGAATCTGAGGAAAAAGCAAAACATTATTACGGAGAGAGAAGAATAAAAGAATAGAAGTTAAGAAGACAGAAAATAACGATAGACATTATATTTTTTCATTTTTTGAAGATCAAAACTGATTGCAAAGCAAGAAGACGGAACAGGGTTCACAAGTTTGAAGTGTGATGGAAGAAACTGTTAGCATAGAACTTACGGTTGCATCAAGCCATTTCAACTGATTTTTTTACACACCATCTGAGTTGTAATTATTTCTTATATGAACACAGCATGTTCCCTTGTGGCTTATAAATGGTTAATTACTTGTTACAATGTCTGAAAATTGCAATCCAAACACTTTATTCAATACACAGAGGTAGATTGTTCTCATTGCATTGTCAGTGCTAAGGGAGATAACTTGTATTAGTGTATTCTTCCTATTTCCAAAAAAGAGACTGTTAGTATAGAACTTACATCTCCATTTCAACTGTAAAATGATGGGACCTTGCTGCCAATCTAGTACTGCACTTAAATTCGTATAACTCTATACGCTTATGTGTCTGATGCATGTATATATTGTATGTACGAAAGTAACTGATGCAAGCATGTATGTCGTATACATATATGCTATATGCGTGTATTGCCTGCATTTATGAATGTGGCTATACATGTGTTTTTGCAAATATGTATGCGTATATATATGTGTTGTATGCAATGTATGTATTGGTTGTATACATGTATGGGTTGTATGCTTGTATGTATTTGTCATATATATATATGTGTGTGTGTGTGTGTGTGTCTTGCATGTGATGCACGTATGTATGTGTTGCATGCATGGCATGGATGTGTTGTATGCGCATGTATGTTTTGTATACATATGTGTATGTATCATATGTCTGTATGTATGTGCTTGAACTGTGATGTACGTGTTTTATATTCCTCTTTTCTATGTATTCTTAATCAAGCTTTTCTTTCTTATATACGAAAACTAAATTTGCCTTGAATATTTCTACCTGACTTCTTCGTTTTGGGATGTGTTTGTGTATATGTGTGTGTATATGTGTGTGAGCGCGCGCTCGCGCGTGTGTGTGTGTGTGTGTGTGTGTGTGTGTGCGCGCACAAGCGAGCTAGCACGCGTGTTTCGCTTTTTCCTGATGGTGCAACTATCATCATTCATTTCATGCAGTGCACACACGCACACATGCGCACACCACATACATACGTCTCTTTATTTCCTTCTAAATGTACTTACTTAATCTGTCTTTTTTGTCCCCCCTCCTCTTTCTCTTTTAACTTTTTCAACTATTTTTCAATAATTCTTCCATCTCTGTTTTATTCCTTCCCCTCATCAGAACCAACATTCGCGCACGAGTCTTTCGAAAAGCCCCTCCCTCACTTAACCAACAAAAAAAAAATCTTCACTATAATAATCTAGCCTTTCGCAACTCTACATCGTAAGTCTGCCACTACCACTACGACGACGACGACATCCACTTTAAACACAACAGCTGCTACCCATACCCGACTACTATTACTACTACTACTATTAATACTACGATTCCTTCACGTCCCTACCTAACTTCATTTACTACTACAATTACAACTGCTGATGTTGGTTTTATCGGCGTTGTATTTCTGGAGGGGCCACAAGACAGACCCAGAAGTATTCAAATCTAATAATACTTTGTAATACGTTAAAACACCAGTATTTTCATATGCACTTTTCTAAGTACTTTCTTGTCAAATATGATATTGGTGACCCTTTTTATATAGACTATCGCTAAGGACACAGATCATAATAATTTAACTTCATTTTTTTTTTTTTTTTTTACAAACTTTTCCCTAGATTCGAACAGTACATACACTGTGATTGTATCCCTTTCTAAAAGGATCTAACATCATATGTGCACAATTGTTTGTTTTGAGAAACGGTACTTAAGTGACTTACCTAAAACTAGCAATCATAACTTTCTGACGTCCGGTGCACATGTTCAGCACGAAAATATGTTTACATCGTTACTGCTCAATTGATTAGACGTTATTAAAATACAAGTTCTAATTCATACAAAATAATATATGCATGTTGATCAACAGAGACAAACAAACGTTTGTGAATAGATAAAGGTATATTTATAAGTTTCAATGCATATTGACTTTATGCGAATGAATAGACATTAAATTATTATTATAAAAATTTAAAACATCTGTATCGTTTCTAAGATTTATGGTTTGCAAGATAAATAGTTTGCAATGCAAATTTGAATTCGATATGTTTTGCATTGTGCTAAGCCTTTAAGAATTAATAGTGGCGGGATAGTTTTTCCGTCTATTTCTATTTGCAACTGTTTGAAATTCTGGGATTATTATTCTTGCTGGGTTATACTTTCTGTGCTATAAACATATACACATGTATGAATTTTGAGTTCACATGAAAGAGTAAAAGAAGAAACAATATTACGAACAAGACAATTTGGAGAAACAGCACTTTTACTTGGATACAACGCGGACTTTTATTTAAACTCTTATTTACAAATGTCACTACTGCATATCATTTGTTTGTCTTTTCTGCTACTTAAGGTAAGTAAAAGTTTATTTATTTCAGCTTATTTTTCTCTCTTCGTTCTTCTTTTTGCACCTTTATTGATATATTCTTATTGATCTACACCTGGTCAGTTAAGTTTTTTGTGTCTATTTTATCCCCACCTCACGTCACTTATCTGCGGGCTGAAATGATAAGCGTGCCTCGGCAACGGCCCGAAGTGTGTACACACAAAAAAGGCGTCTAACGAAGAAGAAGAAAAGAAATATTAACCGCGCGCTATGGTCGGTGAAGAAATCCTTCTCTCTGATTACTTATATTAATATTTATTTATAAATTTCCTAAATTTTACCTAAATTTATTTATTTTCTTTTTAGTTTTTTCTTTATCTTTTTTCTTTCTTTGCAGTCCATTGTCTAAATTAGAGTAATTTTAGGTTTTATTTAGAAACTTATTCAAAAATTACCCTTTTTCGTAATGTCACGAAAAAGTAAATAAGAAAGGCGTCAGTATAAAAATCTAGCGTGTTAGCTTCATGGTTAGAAAACCGTCCGAGATGTTGAGGGTAATGCTGATCAGTGTCTTGATTGAGCCGGATAGGTAAAATAAGGTCCCAATCGCGAGAAAAAGGATTCGCATATGAAGAGAATATTTAGGGGGCAAATAGAATTGTTTGTAACGAAATTGCGGTCTTAATTATCGTATATACTCAAATACTTATATTGTGTACCTCGGCGTGGTGTAATGGTTAGCAAGCTTGTTTTGCTAGATCAGTTACTACTGAAAAGTGAGTTCGATCCTCATTGGATGCCCCATACTTTCGGCCTTGTGCCACATCTAAGCTATGCTTGGAAAATCTCTACTCAAATACTTATATACCCACGTGCGCACAAACACATGCACCAACACATGTTTGAGCAAGCATACACAAGGCGTCACACTGGCCACGCGATAAAAATGCATGTAGAGATTAAATCATATTTAGATAGCAATTTTTTTCGAAGGATAGAAGAAAGTATCAAAACAGAAGTGAAAAACCATACTTAATAAATTAAATAAAGAAAATGTAAAGTTGTATTTCTTTTTATTCTTATACATACATACATACATATATAGAATACTTTGACGCGGTGTAATGGTTAGCAAGCTTGACCTGCTAGATCAATTATGAGTGAGTAATGAGTTCGATCCTTACTGAGTGCGCCACACTTTCGGCCTTATACCACGCTTATGTATGCTACGCTTAGAAAATCACCATGCATACATATGTATGGGTGTCAAACTTCAGATATAAATATAATATATATGTAAAAAGAATACGATTCAGAACAAAAAGGAAAACTTTTCTTTACCAACGCGTTTCGTCCCCTGAGCGACTTTATCAAGGTAAATGTAAGGGTTTTATTTTGAAATATGTAGTTATATTTTTAATATAAAATAATATTTTATTATTGATATTTTTAATATAAAATAACATTTTTCCTTAATTTTGCTTCTGTTTATAAATAAATGTTACATAATAAAATTCTTACATTTATATTGATATAGTCTCTCAGGGGACGAAAGTTTCCTGTTATCTTTATTCTTATATATATATATATATATATATATATATATATATATATATATATATATATATAGAGAGAAAGAGAGAAGGAAGATAGAAGATAGATAGATAGATAGATAGATAGATAGATAGATAGATAGATAGATAGATAGATAGATAGATAGATAGATAGCTTCGCGAGTGTAAACAATAACACTAATGGAGCGAAATGTTGTAAATTGTGCACCTCAATGCTTATAAAGTGCATCTTCGCGCCAATGAATAGAAATAAGGAAATATCAACAAATGAAATAGACTGCAATAGTAATACTACTCATAATACGAATACTAATATAATGATGTTTATTTTAATAATAATAATAGCCTCAAGATTCGTTGGAACACAATTGTTCTATTGAAGTATAAAAAAAAGAAAGAAAGAAAGAAAGAAAGAAAGAAAGAAAGAAAAAGAGAAAGAAAAACGACTTTAGTTTATAATGTAAACTTTCTATCATAGAGAAATGTATATCTGAAAGAAAGGATTCACTAAATATTTTAATGGAAATTTAAACGCGCATCATTTACTCTTTTTACGTTAAAGACACATTTTCAATCACACCAGTGTTTTCCACTTACAGTCAATATATTAATTGTGCTCGTAACATGTGTAATGACACAGACCTTGTTTTGAGCACGCCAGTCGTAACTAGTGCATTATACTGGAGAGATCAAGCAGCAGCAAATCTCCTCAGTGTTCCATTGCCCTCTCTAGTCTTGGAGTTGTTTTCAGTAATGCTGTCGTTTGAATGATTCGATTTTTCCACTGGTTTCCAATTTTTTTTTTTTTTTTTATCAGGCTCTTGAGAACTGTTATTAACGCCCCGATAAATACTGGCAAAATTGTCGTTTTTGTATTCCATTACTTCCTCAACCCTCGATTATTATTATTTCTTTTGATTTCTGTTGTATACATATTGACTTCCGAATCCCAACCAGAGACCTAAGGTCAGAAATGGCTTCATGATATTTTCCACTGATCATTTTTTTTATAAAAAAAAAAAAAAAAAAAGCCTAAGTTCACACAAATTTTACATAGATAAAAGCTCCTTGTAATGTGTGAGCTGTACTTGTGAGAACAATTTATTGTATTTCTTTAAGGCATAGGCTACCAAAAATTCCTTCAATGTGTCTATCGGAACCTTTTCCAATCAATCCGAGTGCTCCAACTACAACTGGAATTATTGATGTCATCATGTGTCACGTTTTTGAGATTTCCGTTTCAAGATCCTTGTATTTTGAAAATTGTTTTGAAGATTTTCAAATTTTTTTTTTCCTGT
>CAHIKZ030004896.1:6630000-6640000 GCA_903632075.3 Acanthosepion pharaonis | reverse complement strand
TTTAAAATGTATTGTTAATCATTTTACTATAAAAAAAAATATTTTTATATTTTCATAGTGTTTCGTTTTGCGATTCACTATTTGCCGATAGTTGGGACCCTAACAAGTGCTACCACTCTAGGTCAAGTTAAACTTGGGAACAGCAAAATTTAAAAGGCGGTTTCATGCTCCTCACAACCCCCAATCTCCCGATCAGAGGCCTTGCTGCCGGATGTAGTTTATCATCATACCCAGGATTTGTTTGTGATAAGATGCTTATACGAAAGAAAAGAGTGCTCGTCAGTTAAAATTAATTTTTCTATCTTAATATACTTTATATAATTTGAAATTTGGATTTAATCATTAGAGTTTCTTTATAAGCCGTATATAAATATATGTTGGAAGATAAATCTGAAACTGTTCCGGTCATTTTATTTGCATAATCTTTTAGTTTGAAATTCTCTGAAGGTTATCTAGATCGACAGATACCTGAAGAAGGCCAAAGGTCACAGCAATTGAAAGATTATGATATTAACAACAAAGATGAGGACATTAGTCTGACTGTAATTAATATAAATGATTATAATCACATACAGTAAAATCCACGTGGTCCATTGCATGTCACCTAACACTTTAAAAAATTGCATCATCTTATCTTTTTATTTATTCATTTATATTTGATCTCGGTTTCAATTCAACCGATAACGCTGTAGCGTTTTTCTTTCACCTTCACGGCCTAATCCATCTTCAGGCCAACTGAACACACGCCGCAGATCTTACTGACTGAAGGTAGCGATTGGGCAAAGAGCACTCTTATCTGCTTACAGGGTGTTACTTTCCATCTGGTTACACCATCAACAAAATTGTTACTTTCACATGTTGGCGTGGCAGTCACCTTTGCCAGCAGATTTCTTGCTAACCCAGAGATTACAGCCCTTTTTACACGTAGGATCAAGATAAGTAATATCTTCAGTTTTACAAGGACGTTTACCAAAAATAAAAGGTGTGATCAAAAATATGTTTCTTTCTTATTTCTTTTATGTGCCTCTATGTGCCTTTAATGTGTAGGCGGTCATGGTTCTCCACAACTTTCCATCCTTTGTATCTTTTAGAAGTATTTCTAATTTTACTATTCCTCCCACTCCCTATTTCGTCTTACATTTACTCAAGCTAGTTAGGTAGGTTACTCACTGTTTAGCTCTATCTCCAATGCCTTTAATATGTCCTGTCAGTGTCGAGTTTTGCAAGCCTTCTTTTCTCATTATGCGTCCTAGAAAATTCAACTACCTCTTTCTGATTCTAAGTATAAGTTGCTTTTTTTTAATTCTATTTTCCTTAAAACGTTGTCTTTACGCATGTGTTCCGATTACGTTTTCACTGTCTCATTTCTTCTCTCGTCCAGCATTTAGTACCACATAGAAGAACTGATATTACATAGCAGCTGAGCACGCTTTCTAACACAATTTTCTTGTTTCTTAATACTTTACTTTCTAGAAGGCAACTTTCGCAACTTCGGATTTCGGAGTCACATTTTCCGTCCTCTTTTGAAACACTTGCCAAATATTTAAATGTTCGTACTTGCTTGATTTTAACATCTCCAATTTGTGGTTGTCATCTTCTGCTGTTCCTTTTGCTGACAACTGTAATTCGATTTACAATTAATAGCTAGTCCTTTATTCTCACTTTCCTTTACTGTCTTGTCTAGAGATTCCTTTCTGCGTCTGCTATCAACGCGGTGTCATCTGCGTATTTTAGTTTCCCACCAATAGTGAGATTCGGATAAAACTTGTAGTTCTCTTATGATAGTCTCACTGCAAAGGTTGAATATGTTGACAAGAACAATCATGACAATCGGAAATGTTTGTTAGCCAAAGGAATCCAACTCATAAGTGTAACTCTGACATAAATTTTAGCATTCATTAGTTAACCATTCATATGGACTTCATCTCGATCATGTACTTCTTTCAAGAGTGGAACCAGTATTCTTTGGAAGAAAAGGAAAATTATCTGGGGAATGTAGCTAACAAGAACACTCCTCTGTGTGTGTGCGCGCGCGCGTGTGTGTGTGTGTGTGTGTTTGTGTGTGTGTGTGTGTGTGTGTGTGTGTGTTTGTGTGTGTGTGTGTGTGTGTGTGTGTGTGTTAGGCACTCAGGTTTTTAAAATAAACTTAAGATGGTATCAAAAAAGAAAAAGAAAAGAAATCAATGGCATTACATACCGATTAGTAAAAAAATATAAAATAAGAATAATTTTACCCAAATAATCCTGGTTCGTGAAGCTTTTTTTGTTTAATCGGCATCAGGCAGTAAAGCCACTAAGACACAAGGGGTTACAGGGTGTGGAAGAATTAGGAACAGAAACATTGATAATGAGCCGGAAGGGAAAAGAGTAATTAAGAGAACAGTAGATAGCGATTAGCATTGCATTTAAATATTTGAAGATCAAAGACGGCTGGAAAACATAGAGCCGAAAGGGAGTTCCACAAGCGAGAAATGCGAGAAAGGAACTGTTAGCATAGAATTTACAGCTATATCTAGCCAGCTTAACTGTAATTTGATGAGATCATGACGCCAGTCTAGTGTTGCCCTTAAATCCAAAAAGACTAGGTATCATAGCGAAGAGCTGATCCGGACAATTATCATGAAATTGTTTATAGAAAAGAAAAAGAGGGGAGAATTAAGACGATGAGAAAGTGACTGAAGCCGAGACGTCAGATCAGGACAAATAATATTGCTGATTCATTTTTGGATTTTATCAAGGAGCTCAATGTAAATAGCAAAGGCACCGGACTATATGTAGCAGCAATATTCTAAGCAATGGACGAAGGGTAGATTTATAGATATGTAAGATAGATTCTGGGGAGAAATATTGTCTCGCACGACACAGTGAACTGACTTTGTTAGCAGTTAACCTAGAAATGGATTCATTATAGTCTTTCTACTTCATATCAGCTTAGAAAGTGAGTCCGAGAATGAGCAATGTTATTTTCGTAGAGGCTAGCCATCACGGAAATGTGCGTCTTTCTTCTTTTTTTTTTTTATTCATTTTTTTGTGTTTCATTGATTTCTTTACTTTTCATTCGCTCCCTTTTCTTTCTTTTCTCTTCTTTTGTCTTTCATTCATTTCTCTTTTTTATGTTTTATCTTTTATTTTATTTTCATTCTTCATTTTTATCTCTTTTTGCTCTTCCTTATTTCTCTCTCTCTCTCTCTCTCTCTCTCTCTCTCTCTCACTCTCTCTCTCTGTCATCCTGTCTCTATCTTGCGCCTGGCTCTAATTAGCCTATCTTGAAGTAAATATTTTAACTCAACCGAAACCAGCAGTCATTGTTGTCACCATTTTTGTTTTTAAAAAGTTATGCCGCTCAGATGCTGTTAATTCTGTCGCATGTTCAGCTGAGCAGCCCGTAAAATCTTCTCTTACGGACAAACGAGAGAAAAACAATCCTTATCGCCCGTGAATGTGAGCTTGCAGTGCTAGGTACACCAGAATTATCTGTAGAGACATGAAAATAGGCAAATTCCTCGATGGTGGGCTTTCGTTTCGCGGTGTCTCTTCACTAGCTTGTTGATTGATTCGCAGCTGTTACCGAAAAAAAAAAGATTACGATAATGAATACACACACGTGTACAATACAATCACAGACACATGTGTGCATATTAAAACTTGCCCAGAAACAAACCTGGTCTCTTTTAAAGTTGCCAATGGTTATAACAGCGTTTGAAATTTACGACTATCTGGATGCTCACTCACCCAGTGTCTTCTTAGTCAGCCATTGTGTTATGCGAGCGATTACACCTTGTCAAGACCAGTGAATTATGTGCCCTGCGTGATACACGATTAGGCGATCATGTATCTTACGATACATGACTGACGAGGCAGATTTTTTTTTCCCGCAGTAGTTTGCCATTTCTTTCTGCGGTAGTCTGGCTACCTAGTCTGTCCTGCTATTTAGAAGAGGATTTATACCTTTCCTAAGGATACGTAAGTGAATGTAATGAATTCGACTGGATTTCGAACTCGGCTCTCCGATTCCTCAATCCGAGCCACTATCCATTACTCCATCGTGCCAGGGAACAGAATTCAGGGAGAATTCATGCCATCCCAGTTTGAGTTTACTGATTATGGTTCGTGTTTATAACTATTATACCTGATTATACCTACCTACCAAATACTAATCCTCTCTCGCTCTCATATATACAGAATCTGCCTCAAAATGTCGTATTAACATATTGCATATTCTTGTTAACACAGCTTTATGCTCTTGCATGCTTTCTGGTACGGATGACGAATACCATCATGTGATACCTTATTCTATGTCTGTTGCATCAGTTGATGCAGTATGACATGCGCTATAGGTTGGTTGACGGAACGAGTCAGGCATCTTCCCATTATGACCAACGTGCTGGCCAGATCGTACGCACGCGCACACACACACACACACTTTCTCTCTCTCTCTCTCCATCTCTCTCTCTCTCTCACACACACACACACACACACACACACACACACAAAAAGGTAGGGCTGAAAACTCCTGATGTTTGTTCATTTGGCTAGATTTTGGGAACTTTTAGCACCCCCTCAGATAGATAGATAGATAGATAGATAGATAGATAGATAGATAGATAGATAGATGTGTCAGTTCTGAATAATTTTGAATGGACTAATTTTTATATCCCGATAATCACGAGTCGTGACGAGCATCTAAAATGGAATTCCTTGATCTATTCTGTGGCCTTTTTTGCATACTTTTTCTTAAGCATTTCACTCCAAGCCAAGCGGGAGTGACACTAAAAAGGCAAGGAAGTTACAGAGAGTGGGAGCGAGAGTAAAGAGGCGTTATAGAGGAAAGGATGAAAAGAAGGACGGGGAATAGATCAAGACATCTGACGTTGATTGACATTACATTATTTGGAGATTATAGCTATCAGGGAAGCAAGTAATAGGAAGGGAATTCCACAGACGGGAGGTGCGAGACATGAAGTTCTTGGAGTCGAAGAGACGGCTACACTTAACCGTTTCGACAGTGAAAGGGTGAGAGCGAGATGCCAGCCTAGTAGAACATTTAAATTCATGCAGTTTGGGAACTAGCGAAAGTAGCTCGCCGGAGTAGTTACCGTGAAAGTATTTGTTGAAAAGACAGAGGGAGGCGACGGAACGTCTGTGAGAGAACGACTGTAGACGAGATGCCAGATCAGGGCCAATCACATTGCATATCCGTCTCTGGATTTTGTCGAGGACCTTAAGGCGAACAGTGGGGGCACCAGTATTCCATAGAAAGGCGAATGGTTGATTTATACTGAAAAACGTTTGCTACCAGAAAAAGACGGTGGCAAAGATACAAATTGTTCAGCTGGTAGGAGAAACAACAAAAGAAACACAAAGAATAAGCTCAATAATCGCAACAACTTTCTCAATATTTACAGTTGTACAGATTGATATTACAATAATTCGATGTTTCCAAGTCCGAGTTTCGACCTTATTTATTAAAGATGGTCTTCCTTTTTTATCATTCAGTGAAATGAAAAGAAAGCAGATAGCCCCCTAATTGTAGATATCTAATTCAATTGACATTTAAGAAAATTTGAGAACTTTGCTTATCCATAATTTAAAAAAAAAAGAAATAAAAAATGGGGCCACGCAGATATTCTGTATCAGAACATACACCAAAAAAGTACTAATTAACTCCTGTTTCAGATGCCTGTTCAATTGTTAACACTACAAGTATGCCGACTATAACTTACAATTTCTGGATGAGAAGGCATAATCTGGCGTTATCAGCGGTTGACCAAAGTCACAGTGTCAACACAACTATCGACGGCTTCCAATTAGCTTAGTCAACCCGATACTTTCCTATAGCACCACATGCTTGAATCGTACTTTCTCCGTCGATATTATAAAAAAAAAAAAAAAGACATCTCATTAACAAAACAGTAATGATGAGATTTGAACACGGGACTCATGATAAGAAAGTTCATGTTTTAATGTATAAGCGACCACAAAATTATACCAAGAAATCATCATTATTATTATTAGTTGTAGTAGGGGTAGTGCTTTTAGTCGTATTAGAGACAGAATCAGTAGTAATACTAACTGTATGCACATATCAATGAGAAAAAATAACATAAAACAGCGTACGGAGCGCTATTGCCTCCTGGGGCGGTCGTAGAATTTGCCGCCTGGGGTGGTCGTAGAATTTGCCGCCTGGGGCGGTCGTAGAATTTGCCGCCTCTATAAACAACATTCCAAAACTGGACAATATCTACTTCCTTATAACAACATGCTATTTTATTATATTAATTCACCTAAATGACATCGCCCAAATCTTACCAGCGGTTGCGGGTCATCCTTCCCACCACCAATGCAAATCAAAAATTGTGACCTCCATTTTTTTATTTTTTTAAATATGCCTACAGTCTTCTCTCAAGAAATCTAATGAAAGGTGTATTTTATTAAACTATATACGCATATCATCACAGCTGGAACAATTTTTGTGTAGGTGTTGGGGGAATAAATCTCTTTGAAAATACGACTGATATTTTCTGTTATGCTAAATCTATTTTCCTTCTTGCCGCCACAACTGCAACCAAAGATAAGCAAGAAATTTATAGCAAGAAATGGGTTTTCATTTTCTTTTCTATTTTAGCGTACAATTGAATGCAACTTCTGCCGACACGCACACACAGAGACTCGCACATGAAGAGACATGTACACTTTATGTTAAACCCTTAAAATCTTTAATATCATTAAATAGAAAGTTACCCAGGACAAGTCGAATAATGTAATATTTTTTTTTTAATTGCAACTGTTATATTGCAGACGGAATACAACTCCGTATTAGTCTTTGAAATATATTCAGCAACGGTGCTTACAGAAAAAAAAACCTTCAATGACACGTCATTGAATGATGGCAATACGTGTAAACACATCACATAACCCATGACCACGTTGTGACCATGCAACCTCATATAGAAAACAACACGTAAGTATCTAAAGAGTTATAGAAATTGTTTATATGGCTTTAGTTAAGAATTTCCATTGACCAAATGAGGTATTTTGGTGATTGTATTATGTCTAGTAGGCTGTTGTGGCGAAAGGAATAATACTTGCCCAAAATTTTCAATGAGTATGTTTATCTAGGTTAAAAGTAGGACAAGTGAAAACCAGCCACCCCTATCCTCATTTTGGCCTTGTGCCACATTTACTGTAACTTACAATAATAAATTATCACTTTAATTTTCACCTTCCTTGATATTCGACTACGCAACGCTTTAAGGTGTGTTGAGTAGAACGTGACAATCTACAATGCGGAAATCGTCAGACGTAATGAGGTAAAGAATGCTTGTTTCATATTTGACTCAGACAATTACACAAAGAAATCTTTCCCTCCCTGTACCTCGGTTTCACCATTCTATCATTCAACTCGAATGTTATTTGCCAAACAAAGGACACACTCATTTCATGACCTTTGTGTTATATTGTGTAATTCATAAAAGAAATTTTTAAGCCTTTTTCCTGAGACAAGATTATTTATATTTTATTTTAAATACCATATCACTTCAGGTTCTCCACAAATTCCGTTTTTGATTATCTGCGAATTGCCATTAATTCCTGGTGGAGTAGTTTCCTGTTGCCTGTTCTCCACGGTTTGAAATTCAGATTTTTCCTTCTCATAAATTGATTGTCTCTAAAAGCTAAAAAAACATGTCTACGCTGTTATTTAACGCATATCTTGTGATTATCTCTCTTTAACCCACGCTCTGTTTTTATATTTGATTTTTTTATCACATAAAATTTGGTGAAGCGCGAGCAAATTTTAATTCCAAAAATGAGGCCCAGAGAAATAAAGTTTGAGAAGCACTGGTCTAAAGAAGCAGACCTCTTTCTTATCTATTTGTGTCTCTCCTTCCTTTGCGATAATCTGGTGCAGTTACATTAGAAGTTTAAATGGAAGATCATTAAATTTAACTGATTCCATTTCATTGGAATTTACTTAGCAAAACAATGAAATCCTTTAAAATAGATAACTTTATTGTGTTTTTCTCCTCGGAAGTCAAATTGTCGGTTTTTGTTTTATTATTCTTTGTTCTCTTCATTTCAGTCTTTATCGTCCATTTGCATTTTTATTCTTTTTATTCGGGTCTTCTTTTACAACTTAACTCCACCAGTAGGATTAGGGTTAAACAGGAGGAATTTGAGTCTTGGATAGCAGCCAATCTTAGAAAAAGTCTACACTGAATTCAAAACAAAGACGAGAAACCATTTTACTATCTTTTCTAAAAAGTCTTGGCAATTAACAGATAATAAAGAAACGGAAATGGTGGAGAGCCATGAATTGCTATGAAGGAAGATAGCATAAAAAAACACATCTTCAGCTTTTCCCTCCTCTTCTCTTTTTTAACCATTTCCTCCTCTACATTTGCTAACATCTTCCTTCTGTTTCTCGTTCATTTATTTATATTTTTCCATCTTTTTCTCTCTCGTGCAACTTTTATTAAATCTTCAATTCTAAATTCTTTATATCAACAAATAACTAACGCTCCTTAAAATTAAAAAAAAAGAGAAAGAGAGGAAATTAAAAAAACAACAGTTTTTTTCTTCATCCACCAAGCGATCTTGTAAAAACGTATTAGTTCATCTCTACTTAAAAGTATTCGGCTGAATGTATATAAGGGTGTGAGATAGAGATTTGGCGGACATGTTTATTTTGTAAACTGAAAAGAATTGGTTTTTGTTTTCAAGAAGTCTCGCGACTGTCTGCCGCTCTTGCGTGAATGCCCGTGACCTCCAGCGTATCTTCTCTCGACGCCACACTTTAGCCCGAAAGCACAAGCACAAAGATAGGGACATTTTATGTCCTTTTTTTCACAAACAGGCTTATTCATTCTTAATGAAAATGACGGGAAAACCGAGCTGACAAAATCGAGGCTAAACGTTATCATTTCCTGTTGACCAATGGCATCAAGACAATGATTGTTTTGAAGTCAAGAACTTAAAATTGAAGTTGCACAAGAAGTTTTGGTTCTGTGGGGGGATTTAGTGTTTGGCAGCTGAGGAAAGTAGGAGTGCCATAACTCTCTCTCTCTCTCTCTTTCTCTCTCTCTCTCTCTCACACACTCTGGCTCTACTAACAACATCACATAAGTATTGGGATAGAACAAAAGTTCGTAGCGTTTTGTAATAGGTTGCGATTGAAGATGGAATTTAATTTCAGAGGTGGTTGATATTTAGGACATATTCTGAAAGGTAACATTTTCACTGCGTCTTTTTATATGATTCGTGTGTTGGCTTTGAACTTGAAATGAGTTGTAGATAATTATATGGAATAAATTATTAAGCCTCATATAATGTAAAATGATAAACAAGAAAAATGAGCTATGAAGAAAAAGAAACTTCTGAAATGAATTGTAAAAAGAAAAACATACAACAAAAACATACAGAGGATTAGGAGTTGAAATAATATTTTATATACATATCTTTTGGTTATAATAAGTTTACAAATGGTAAACGGTAATCTCCAATTGCAGGATATCTACCAACCGCCCCACGCGGTCAGATGTGGCACAAGGCCGAATTTAATGTGGGGTATCCGAGCCCGTATGCTCGGCCAAAAATTCCCTGTAGACACCGTATAAAACGGGGTTGGGTAGCTGTTTCCCGAGACTAGACTCTGCCCTTCGGCATAGCCTCGGTTGAGGATCCTCTCTGCACGGAAGCAGAGAGTTCGACCAGCACAGCTGGAGACGAATCTCCACCTGCAGACCAACATACAGTATTTACTACTGTATTTATGTGAATGAGGATATACCCGTTATCGTCCGTAGGTATGCTACAGCAGAAGTCATACTAAGTAATAAAGAAAAAGAAAAGATTAGCTTCCAAGGATACATGGATATAAAACGGATTATAAGATCAACTACTATCAGATGGAGATTTTTTACTATTTTCCATTTGTGCCATTTTTACCGGCGACATTATTACCTAAATTAAAAATATGTTTCTGTGTGTTTAAGTATTAAAA
>CAHIKZ030004896.1:6620000-6625000 GCA_903632075.3 Acanthosepion pharaonis | reverse complement strand
TCGTGAGAACTGTTACTTAATAATAGGTTGACTATTGGTGAAAAAAGCGGTTCTCATTCGAGCACCAGAATTAAGCAATGTCGCCACTGAAGGTAGAGGGTCACTGAGTGAGATTGTTGCCTATTATAAAGACGTATAGTATCGATATTGTTTGACTCTGGGCAAAGAAACCAAGATTATAGCTATCTCGGGAATTTGTTCCTCAAAGCAACAATTCTATGGAAGGATCTGTCTGATGGGAACTTACACTTTATCAAATGAATGAGAAAGGAATACGAATGATTTACCACCGTGAGCATAGCCTGGCCTGTCCTAGATGTGAAGGTCTGAACTGGTGAAATGTAACTCGTCCGCATATCTGCCATAGTAACAGCGATAGTAATGAGAGACAAGCAACGCTTCACCTGTGAGATAATGGCCGCAGGGTGGGGAATAATTTACCACCTACAAGCCAGCATGAGCTCTTCTGAACAGTCGAGGCTGGACAGTAAAAGATTTGGCAGAGCCCAGATAGGGCAGCAATACTCCAATCCTGGTCTTATTTAACTCTTGTATGGTAGTGGGATTGATTTTTTTTCTGGGATGAAACAAAGAACCAACCATTTTTTCAGCACCTTTTGCGATGGCACGAATATACGCAATGTGATATTTTTTTTTTTTAATCTAACAGCTCAAGTTAATCAATGTTATATCTAGAATTCAGAGTTCTGGAACTCACTTCGAAAGCCATTCTATTTGTGGTAGCGTCCAGAATTTATGAAACAATTCTTAATCTTGATTGGAATGACTTTATACTTCTCAGTGAGTCGACGGGACTTGATTTACTTGAGTTTACAATCCGAAATGTTTTATTATTTTATAAAACTATAATTCATGGATACTTTACACTATAGATTAACTTTTCTCACCAAACGAAAATTTGCGCTCCTTAACAAATGCGCCTGGCGGTTTTCAACTGCCCAATTTGCCTCCACATTGCTACTTTTCTAATTTAGATGTTCGAGTGTTTTTGTACACCGGGTAATATAATAAATGGGAGATGAATTCTCAAAACTGCCTCGTTTTTAACTGA
Source organism: Acanthosepion pharaonis (assembly GCA_903632075.3). NCBI lineage: Eukaryota > Metazoa > Mollusca > Cephalopoda > Sepiida > Sepiidae > Acanthosepion > Acanthosepion pharaonis. The sequence goes on along the minus strand of CAHIKZ030004896.1, from coordinate 6,623,928 downwards.
TATTAAACGCTTTAATTAATTAACTAATTATTCTTCTTCGTGTTCAGTCCATGTTAGCTGTTACTTCACGTCTTTTCTTCATCTGTGATGAGATTGTCCAACATTAATTACCATATAGGGGGACTGATATTACATAACAGTTCAGTACTCTTTTTTCTGTTTGCAAAGAAATTTTCCTGTTTCATTATACTTGGCTTAGATTTTGGAAAGCATCATTCGCTATACCAATGCGCCTTCGAATTTCGGATTTTTGACTTTCTGTTATTTTAGTGAGGTTTATCTTTGTGCTACCCCTCCTAATCCATGTTATGTCAACCAATTACACAAGCTTCTTAGGTAGGTTATTTACTGCTTTCCTCTGTCCCTCTTGCCTTCAATATGTCTTGTGAGTGTCAAATTTTCTAAGCCCTATTTCTTTGTTGCCTGCTCTAGAAATTTTGACTCCCTCTTTCTGATTCTAAGTCCTTTTTGATTCCATAAGTAAATCACTGGGTTTTCTGTTTTGAGTAACGGTCAGGTTTGCTGCATTTGTTTCCTGCATGCAATTCTAATTCAGAATTTGCCAATTGTAATGTTACTAACAATGACGGTGCCTTTCATTTGATGGGTAAGAATATCGTAAGAGTGCATGAGATGATAAGAAGTAAGGGAAAGATCTTTCCCACGGATCTCCAGTAACACCGATCTACCAATCTGTTCACTTTTACTAAACATCTCATCTACCCAGCCTTTACCCCCAAAGCCTCAAACCCCAGGCGACCTTTACCAACTCCCGCCCGGTGCATGAACACTACTAACGCCATTAGACCTACCCATCACAGTTGTTTGTTCTTCCTACTTTCGGGCTTAAGGTTGAGAGAGATTGGACGGAAGATACCTTTAAAAATGCAAAGAACAGATAAAAAAAAATTCTTCCTGGTACACACGCCCGTTTTAAGCAATTCAACATGGCTGTCAATTTAACTATGGCACGCACCTGGCAATCTTTTCGACCAGCTGATCTACAGGAAGTCATTACTGCTTCCGGGTTTTAGAAGCTTCGTGTATCAGTAATTGAAGTGGAGATGGTGTAGAGTTTGGGTGGTGGTTTTTATTTTGTTTTGCTTTTATATTCCTTTATTAGTATTTATAACGGGATTAATTAGAAAAACGGAAAAAAGCAACCGTTTTTAATTACAAATATTGTGTATTTTGTGTATAAGAGAAAACTAAGATATGATTTTGCAACTCATTGACAGTAAACTTAATAGTTATTGGGGGCCTTTGGAATTAGGCCTGCTGCTAAAGTTGATCAAAGCTAACACATTTATTTCCTGTATGGCTTTATATTTTTCAGTGAGTCTACAAGACTTGAGTAAGTGAGTGAGTGAGTATATATCAAATGTTTGCTATAAATCCTCTTTTATTAGTCAATATGTTTGAATACTTGTACAATTTTTGAATTAAGGTGTTTTATCAACCTTCCACACAACTGATATGACACAAGATCGTTTTACTGTAGGGTAACCATATTCGTTCATACGACCAAATACAAAAAATTATTACCCCAGTCCCCGTGTCAGTCACCACGATAGCTGACATATTAGTACCAATATTTGCCAACTCTCCTTCTTTAGTACAATGAAGAAGTTGCTGACACAGGGTTGAAATCTCCGAACCAGCGTTCTCCATAGTTTAAAGAGGGGAACAGATATGAATGAAAAATCGTTAGCATTTTTAAATAAGGAGGTATCTACTTATTGATTTGACATAATTACTGTATAAGAAGTTGGCATGTTATCATAGAAAAAGAGAAATTCGCAATTTATTTACTTACTGAATGTTTATTGTTCGTCGATAACAATAATATAATCCGAAAAAATCAATTTACACATGTAGAGATATTTATAAAGATTAGCATAGTTTGGCACAAGGTCACATGCAACCCAGTAAAAATCTAAATTACTTCTCTAACTAACCAGAAAAACTTACTAACAACAGTTCTAAGCCTTCGCCTCATACAGGTATATTTTTAATGGCAATAAGCAAGAATAAACACAAATAAAACGTGGGGCAACTGAATCAGATTTTAAAACGTGCGGAGCTAAATCCGATCTTAAGTTTTAAAAGTTCCTGATTATAATTTTTATCTGATCCTCTCATAAGATGGGCAAATCCTTTTAGATATATTACCTTTCTACTAAAGTTATTTTGTGGCTATTCATGTCTGAGTAGACGCCCTGATTTTAAACGGTGTAAATTCAGCTACTGACCTGCGCATTCGAGAGACTTAACAAAGAAAATATACATTCCGGTAAAGGTTCCTGTAGGAGAAACCACCGTGAAGTTTGGTGTGCCTTAACCCGCTCGGCCAAGGAGATCATTACTTTTCAGCAAATTTCGATTAAACCTTTTGATGAATGCCCATCCTCTCATTCATATCTTCTCGAAAGTCAGCATGTGCTCTTTTTTTTCCTATCCGAAAACGTAAACAAAGTAATTTATAAAGAATCAATGGACTATCCGACATTATTTTATACTGCACCAAACGTAATTCGAACTGTTTAAGAAAAAAAAGTCTACTTAAATATGTGTATCATATAAATGTGTATTATATAAATAAGGTTTCAAGTAGTAGGAAATGATTTGAGATAAAGAAATACATTGATTCATTATATATCAGCCTACTGTAAACTTATTTGTTTTGAGTTTAAATACATTTTACTTTTCTTTATTATGTATTAGCTTTTATTTGTACTTATTTCCTGGAATGAGTTTTCGTCGTTATAATACATCTAAAAGTTTTAGAAGCTAATGTTTAAAAAAACAACGAAAAATGAAGTTTTCTGAGTGACTGGTAGTAACGGTTGGCAAATGGTTCAACTCAAACCCAATAGCATTGCGAATAAGACAAATTTAGTCTTTTATTTAGCATAATTACTATATATGTTTGACGTAACTGACAAAGTAAGAGAGAAATTCGCAATTTATTTACTTACTGAATTTTTATTGTTAACAATAAAATAATCCGAAAACTCAATTTAAACATGTAAAGATATTTATTAAAAAAGATGGAAATGGGTTTGATGCCTTTTTTAACTCCAGCCTTTATAGCACCGTGGATATTCAATTCCCCTTCAAGATGTAGGTGGCCATGATTCTCTACAGATTTCTTTTATTATCTGTGAATTGCCACGTATTCTCAGAAAATTGGTTTTCTATTGTCATCCCCACGTATTTACTAAATTGAATTGGTGCGACACAAAGCCAAAAGTGGGAGAAACTCGGTGAGAATCTGCACAGGTTTGCCACACTAAGCATTATCTCACTGCGACGTGCTGTCTTTTACACATATTTGGTAAGATGCGAATACATCGACAGTTAACAACCTTGAAAATGGAATCAGAGAACCGAGTTCAAATTGCAGCTGAGATAGTTTGTGATGATTTGCCATTATTATTCTTGGGGAATTTATCTGCTATAGCTAGCGGATAAATAGCAGAGTAGACTCGGTTCTCTAAGGTTGGTTGATAACCATTCTAGGAGAATTGTAACACTGAATTCAAAATCAAGTGGGTGGGAACGGAAATCACTCCACTGTCTTTCTCAGGATCAGTTAGGGAAATACACAGTTTTGAAATACCAAAAATAAAGAAAGCTGTGGAGAACCATGCTACTCCTTGAAGGGAAATAGATAGTTGAGGGTGAGGAGTGTTGCAAAGAATAAGGAGAGAAAGCTATGCGAGATAAACACTAGCACTCGGCTTTCCTACTTAACTTAAAAAATGTTAACTGCAAAATAGCGGCAAAGATGAAAAGAGAACGCAGGATATTTGATCTGGGGTGACTGAGTACAGATTGATTGAGCTCGATTTTTGTCGTCAAGCCATGAAGTATAGAGCAATTAAGAAATGACTTCCACATACATGTACACTAAAGCGCAACAATT
>CAHIKZ030004896.1:6525000-6617500 GCA_903632075.3 Acanthosepion pharaonis | reverse complement strand
TGTATATATTGTTGAATGTAAAGATATAGAATTGGGAGGAAGGTTGTGTCGTAGAACTTTCGACCATTCCTCCGGTCATCATCAAGGAGGAAGCTTAGAAAGATGTAAGTTACCGAGCCATTCTCTCAATTTAACTGTGGTGTGTTCATTCGTGGATTTTCATCTAATGTGATGCGCTTGCTTCCTTTTGCTTCTTTCTTTGTCTTTTACCGTTACCCGTTTCTTTCTTTCGCTTTTAGAATTCTCTCTTTTATTTCATTTACTTTTTCCATCTCTGTCTTGTTTACATACTCCCTATGCCTTCTCTATCAATAGTTTCATGCTAATTGTTCTGATGAGCTTTCTTTTTTGGCACCTTAACTTCTTCTCTCGCACTTCTCGCTTGTGGAACTCTCTTTCGACCTCTTGATTTCCAGTTTGATCTTAAAAAATTTAGATACAATGTCAATTGTTATCTTCTCTCTTCTTAATTCATGTTCTTTTATTGTTCTATCCAATTAATAATGTTTTTCATTTTCTCATATTATTTCATACTTAATAACTCCTTGCATCTTTTGTGGTTTTATTGCCATACTTAAGGTGAAATGATGAAAAAAAAAATTATTTCGTTTAATTCTCTATTTCTTTGTCTTTCTTTGTCTTTTACCCCTGTCTCTTTATTTTCCTTTCTTTTTCTTCACCCTTTCTCTCTTTTTATCCTCTTTTTCTCTCGTTTTTTATCTGGCTTTTTGTTCTTTCTTTTTCTCGTTTTTACTTCTCTCTTATTCTCTCCTGTTTATCTTTCTCTTTTACTCTCTTTTACTCTCTTTTACTCTTTTTACTCTCTTTTCCCGTTATCACTTTGTTTCTTGCTCTATTTTAACCCCAATCGTCCATTCATTATTTCTTTCTTTCTATACTTCCCTCTAGCTATCACTCTATCTTTCTTCCTTTTAGGTTTTGTTCTCTGTTCCCTGTTGATGTAGATAGATGCAAGTGTATTTTTATATTAGTAATATTTGTAAAAACAATCAGTGCACTAAGTTCCCGAAAAATAACGGCATCCATCTTTTTTTTTATATTTCTAGCTATTCCTCCAATATGCTTCGATTCTATTCGTTAGGGATTCCCCCAACGCACAGGCTTCAAATACTCGCCAAGAAAGCCGCTTTGTTTTAAGTGGTTGTATGTAATCTGCGGCAACCAACACACGCTTAACCGCTCTTAACGAAGCCGGTTGAAAATACAACACGAATAAATATCTGGCTGATAGTAAGACAACGCTGCAGGCAACTAGCAACCCTGAGGCATTTGGAGATGAAAAAGCAGATGCCAGCACATATGTGGTGGCCTTTAAGCTTTCTAATGGGAAGAGATGGCACACCAAGAAAGTGTTCATATATACTCAAACTCACTCTCTCTCTCTCTCTCTCTCTCTCTCTCTCTCTCTCTCTTACTCTTGAAACACGCACACAGACACGTTATATATATATATATATATATATATATATATAGTGGGACCCCAATTTAACGTATGCCTGTATGTACACGTCAAGCGCTCAAGTAAATAACAGCGGCTATTCTCGGAATTATCAGTCTCTGTCTGTTGATTGCGCCAGTAAACAACGGCGCCCAATTCTGAAACTAACGGACTTTGCACGCTACGAGTTCCAGCCGGACACTACCATATCTGCAGATTTTGTCTGTTAAATCCGGAATCGGTTGGTTCCTGGATCGTTAATACGAGGTTTTACTATATATATATATATATATATATATATATATATATATATATAAAGAGGGGTCGAAGATTCTTGACTCGAATCACTTCACAAAATACGACCAAGTCATAAAACATCTGAATTTTTAACGTCTTCTTAGCTGGGCCATGAACCTTTCAGAAAAGCTTATATGATAATGGTAATCATAATGGTAGTGGTAATATTAGCCGTTTCCTAATAAGGAAACATTTGACATTCATTGACTGAGCAGCCAGTACTACTTTAGGTTGAAATTTATTAAATCTTTGTTTTAAGACAAATATTTCAGGAAAATATTTTTCAAATCCAGTAGCTGTTATCGCTCTTTTTTATATTGATGGGAGTTTCCTTGCTGTGGAATATCAGCATCTTCATTCTGTCATTATGAGTTACATGTGTTATCCTCAAGTGATATGTCGGTATGTGTACACACGCGTATATATATATATATATATATATATATATATATATATATATATATATATATATATATATATATATATGAGAAATGTTTCATTGAATAATTTAGACAAGCTTTGTCAACTTATTTTCAATTGGATCCTTTCATATTCACGGACAAGGTTTTTGGTGTTATTAAAGGAAGAGAGAAAATTACCGTGCTGATACATATTATTTTGTTCCGAGCACTTTCGATATAGCAGTGTCATCATTAGGGTGTTGTTTATTTCGAGACAAACATTGTAGTATTCATTATTCTCAAAGACAAAATTGCTGTCTTCATCTAAAAGTTAAAATATATATACGAGTATCGCTCGGAATGTACAACCTCCTATCTATTTTATCTAATAACCTAATCATTCCAAAAAGTAAATATATATAGGTATATGTGTGTGTATGTGTGTGTGTGTGCATAGAAACATATATATATATATATATATATATATATATATATATATATATATATATATATATATATGTCTGTGTGTGTGCATGTAAAATTTCAGATATAACTAAAATATATATCTGTAAAAGAACAATATGAATAAAGACAAAAGGAAAACTTATTTTAGCCGACGCGTTTCGTTCTCCGATAAAGTCCATCAGAATACAAAGGCGTCGGTTAAGAGAAGTTTACCTTTTGCCTTTATATATACAGAACTATTTAGTGTGGCTAGACATCCGGTCACTTCAGGCCGGGACCGAATCCCCAACCGATTTGGTATAAGTCTAAGATTCTAACCTGTCGGCCATCGACGTCCGGCAGAGTTCACACACACATATATATATATATATATATATATATATATATATATATATATATATTTTAACGAAGGCTATAATATTTTTATGTGAATCAATATTGAAGTACGCTTTTGTAAACATATGTGCAACAAGGCATTCAGTTTCTACAGACGTCGCATCAAAATAGCGGATTTTGGTGTTATAGCAGCAGAGGTTCAGTCTTGCCGCCAGTAACCGAACATTTAATGTTTCTTTGTTAGAGATTGCAGTCAGCAAAATAGATTCTGACATGAAATTGTGTACGAAACCACATTTCACTAACGGGTAATACTTCGTGTGATGACAAAGACGTGTGTGATGGGGACGCTGTTATTCATGGCTTGCGAAAGTCTATGAAGGAAAATACTCTTGTCGCTGTGAATTTTTCTCTATTCGACAAAAATGTGCTCCCAGTAACTGCTGTAATTTCGATGGAAGAAATCGGAGTTATTACTTTCGGAGCGTACTTCATACCCTTGAATTTCAAATTGGGTGGATGGAATAAAAATGTTGACTGAAATTTTTTAATATACATATATAAAGAAGTGATTTATCGTAAAATATTCATAGTCAGTCTAAATTAATGGACGCGATGAAATTTATTGAATATTTACTAAAAGGGATGGCTGCAAGTATGTCTCGGATAGTTCCTTACGCATGTTTTATACTTGCTGCATTTCTGTATGTATCACAAAGAAATGCGAAATTAGACAAAATATTTCGCCAAAACATGTAGCGTCGATCCATTTGTTCTGTTTCTTCAAAAACCCGACTCCCTGTCATTATTAGCGGTTAAAGCACATCGCCCGCTGGGTCTCATTAATGGGTGTTTGCCCGAACATTCTTGCATCTGGCATTTGTTGCAAGGTATGACTGTTTGACTGACACTGAGTCAGGCAATACTTAACCCGCTAAAAAGTGTCGCTTTTGTTTGTTCAGCCAATTATACGGGTTAATGGCACAAACAAATAAAAGGAAATGATTTAAAATATTTTTCATTTGTTATGGCTTGACTTCAAATAAAGAAATTTCTCGATTAACTTGTCACCCAATTAACCTGAATTTAGTGTAGATACGATGGTCGTTCCGAAAATGATGACTCCTAATTTATTATGTTGGCAACGATGCGTGTAGAAGGCTACGTTCGGGACTGCCCAGTCGTCACTTTCTAGTCTCGATAGAGTCCAAAAGCGTCTCTGAGTCCTTGTGGGTGACAAATTATTTTCCACCCTCCAACCTCTCTCTCACACGCGTGATGTGGTTAGCTTTTAACTACTCTATCGCTACTCCCATGGAAACTGCTCGGACGAACTGCATTCCTTGGTACCGCCAGGCCTAACCTTTACGGTTACGACCCGCCATTGCTACTTACATTGTAGCAAACCACCGTCATTCACTCCGTATTTCATTAATAAGAAGTCAGTTCCAATCGAACAGCTTCTTCCCGTGAACCACTGCTCTGTGGAACTGAGTAATGAGATTGTTCCTCACTGTGTGTTTCATAGTTTTGGTATTATGCTACATTTGAGCTATGCTTACTAAAATTTTATTATAATGCTACTGAACTGAGCTGCATTATTTGTTTAATAAAATTACTAGCAATAATTTTCGAAATACATCACAAAACTAAATTTTCTGATTTTTAATTCCCCACCCGCAACATTACATTCTAAGACTTTTATATAATTCTTACATGCGAAGAAAGTATATAGATTTCATTCCAGAAAATAAATACAGTGTAACCCGGATATAAGAGAGTTGTCGGGACCGGAGAAGAAGTCTCTTATATCCGGATTTCTCTTATATCCGGGTTTGGTCTATTTTATATTCATTAACACAGGCTCTAATTTGGGACCAGAGAAAATCTCTCTTATATCCGGGTTTCTCTTACATCCGGGTCTCTTATATCCGGGTTACACTGTACAAGCAAAAAGTTAAAAAAAAACAAACGAGTATTTAAAGCCAAAACAAAAAAAAATGTCTACAATAAGATAATATACCTTAAAAGAAATATTCCTTTTTATGACGGGATAAAAAATTATAGAATCAGGACTCTTTAAAACTTAACATCTGTCTTAGTCCTAGTTGCCTTTCCATTTTTTATTTAGTGGCGACCTGCTTGTGACAACGTCATTGTTGTTGTGAACCAAGACAAAACGGCAAAATTGTTTTGTCGTTGCAATCTCTCTCTCTCTCTATCTATCTATCTATCTATCTTCTTATCTCTCTCTCTCTCTCTCTCTCTCTCTCTCTCTCTCTCTCTCTGACAGTGTATTTCCTGTATCTGTTGTAGCTTCCGTGGAAATAAATAGGATACATTACTTTCCGAGCGCCCCCTCCTATAAAAAATAATAATGATATTTAGCTACCCCCCCACAAGGGTTACATATGGCACAAGGCCGGGTTTAATGTGGGATTTCCGAGCCCGTAGGCTCGGCTAAAAATAACCCCTCTTTGAACCCGCATAAACGGGTTCAGGGGCAGTCAACCACCCCGAACGAGACTCTGCCCTTCGGCGGAGCCTCGTCCGGGTTCCTCTCCGCTCGAAAGCAGAGAGTTAGATTGTTGGCCCCGGAGCCATAATAGATACACAAGTGATTGTATATGTAGATATGTCAGATACGAAACTGCATATAAGCTGACTATATATTAGGTTTCAATCATGTCTGAAAAATGCTATATTTTTCTGAACACTGAAATGCCCCGTTTGAAAATGACCACTTTATAGAATATAAATTGCCGAAAAGATTTGAAGCGTGTATTACAGGGAAAAACCTTGGAACATGTATCTCAGCGATAAAACATGGAATATGGATTTCAGCGTTGATACTTACTGCCAATGTAGCAATCGTGAAACAACCATTCCAATTTTTGATTGTGTAAGTTAAATTCGGGACAATATCGTGTCGTATATTTACTAATACCTGACCATTAGCTATCGAAAAAAAAAAAACGAATTGCTTTATGGACGGCTTCAAAGATTATCTTGTATTGATTTTCCAAGTGGAAGTCGCCTCGTTTATTTAAAAATTCGCCATTTGAAATGTTATGTTCAGATCTGTTACCAATATCTCAAGTACATACAAACCGTACAAACAATGCAACTTTCCCAAATCGAATTCAAGGTGTTATTTAAATGAGATGCATGGAATCAGACCTTTCATGTTTTTCTGTAATAAAGTGAAGTACACTTTAACAGTTTTATTGGCAGAGCTGAACATGCGCCAGCAAAGAATTAGACATTCATAACTCTACAGCTAACAATCATTCTAAATCCCAATATTAAATGAAGAAGAAGAAGAAGAAGAAGAAGAAGAAGAAGAAGAAGAAGAAGAAGAAGAAGAACAGATTACACCTTACGAAGGGATTTATCTGTGCAAAATGTGCGTGATTTTAGATTGTTTAATTTTTATTTTTTACAAAACTTTTCTGTGAAAAAAGATCATTATGTCATTTCTGACCTTAGGACTCTGTCTGAAACCAAAAAGGAAATGATTATACACCAGAAATCAAAGGAAATAATAATAATAATACTAATAATAGCTCACACATTACGAAGGGCTTTATCTATGTAAAATGTGTGTGATCTTAGTTTTATTTTTAACAAAAATGATCAGTAGATGTCATAAATCCATTTCTGAACTTAGATCACTGGTTGAGACCCGGAAGGAAATGTGTATAGAACAGAAACCCGAAGAAATAATAATAATAATAATAATAATAATAATAATAATAATAATAATAAACACCACCCAAACCTGGTTACGGAGACAGGACTTGTAATAATTTTATTAGATTTTACAATGCCCACAGACAAGAAGAATCAAAGCTAATCGCCCAGACATCGTGATCAGAGACCACAAGGACGAAATGTGTCTTCTTCTAATTGACATGTCAGTCTCTGCTGAGTGCAATGTATCTTTGAAGATCTTTAAAAAAAACTATCAAAATACAAGGACCTTGAAATCTCAAAAATGTGGCGCATGAGGACATTAACAAATCCAGTTTTAGTTGGAACCCTCGGATTGATTGGAAAAGATTCCAATAGACTCATTGAAGGGATTCATAGTAGTCCAAGCCTTAAAGAAATACACAAAATTATTCTCCCAAGTAGAGCCCACACCTTACGAAGGGCTTTATCTATGGAAAATATGTGTGTTTTTTTTTTTCAAAACTTTTCAGTGGAAAATGTCATGATGCCATTTCTGACCTTAGGTCTCTGGTCGGGACCCGGAAAGAAATGAATATGCACCAAAAATCAAAGGAAATAAAATAATAATAATAATAATATTAATAATGCCTGTTTCAGACGCCTGCTCAGTCACTTTTATGTTACTTCAACGCCCACAAAGTGAACTTATGGTTTATATTGCAATTATTCTGAGCTGATCTAGTTAGAGTTTTAGGGAGAAAAGATCTCACAATCTGATATGGCCATTAGTTGAATAAGGCCAGTACACTGAAACGCTTGATTTCGATGACTTGTGGCTTTGTGCTAACACAAATATCGACGGTTTCTGAACAGTTTCGCCTACTCATGGGTTGGGTCAACCCATGATATGTTTTTAACGGTGCCGAACACTTGGCAAATTGACCACAATTAGATTTGAACCAGGGTTTCACGAAACCCATTCGGTAAATGTTGAATTTCGAAGCAAACGTCACGCGCCTTTTTTTTTCTTCTTTTTTTGACGAGTACATAGGCCGTATCTTTTCAAGAGTACCTTCATATTCTTCGTTAATTCTGAATAATGTAACAAAGATTCCGTTGCTTTTATCAGTGACATCTGCCAAACTTTTTTGAAATTTGGAAACGCTCAGTTCGATGCAAGAGCAACATTGGTCGATGGCATTATTGTTGTTTCAATGCTAATCGCCTCTTATTTCATCGACTGTTTATTTTCTAGTTTCTTCCTTTCTTCCTTGCACACCAACTTGGTCGATTTCATTTGTTTATGGAGGCCTTCCCACCCGAAGTATGTTTACATTATGTCAATGTTCATCGCAACGTTGTAAGAAAAACAGCATAAATCGTTTTGTTTTCATGTACTTCGTTGTTGTCAGACAGAGGGCGCCTGCCGTAAAGCATGGTTTAACATGCCACCGTATTTAATTGCATATAAGATTGACATTTATTTTAAATGGCTCAACGTCTCATATGTGAAATTGAGGAATCCTACTAAGCATTCTAAAACGTACGACTAACGAAAAAAAACCTTTCCGAAGCAGAAACTACGGTCTGGAACTGAAATGAGAATATCGAGCGTATATAGCTTGATTCCATCATAAAAATTCAAAATGTAGAATTAATAAATATGTGTATGGATTAGTTGAGTATAAGAATAAATGAATTGAATATGGAATAGGTTTCACTCGGGTTTCTTTTTGCTAATACGGTGAGAGGTTACAAAACCGAAATATTAACTTGAGAACTCGAGTTATGTCCTTAAATAGCCTTCCATAGATTTCATGCATTGTGTCCAGCTCATTCAAAAATGTCTATATTATGACACACACGCACACACACACGCACACACATATATATATATATATATATATACATTAAAAATATCTATATTATGATATGTATATATATATATATATATATATATATATATATATATAGAGAGAGAGAGAGAGAGAGAGAGATTTAAAAAGCTAATAAAATGAGAACAATATTGGCAATAAGATTCATGATATTTATTATATATTAGCTTTTTGACTAAATTGAAGCACAAAGATTTTAAAGTCGGAATTTTCAAATATGCCTGTGTCCTTTTTCAACGATACAAGGAATAAAAAAGAAACATTTTTAAACGAGCTAGATACCATGAATGACATCCATATATAAGGTTATATATATATATATATATATATATCATACGAACAGTTCAGAGTGTTGGAGTGTCAATCTGAGGACAGTGTAGAGGATTCGGAAAGAGTTGAATGAGCCGAATGGTGATTACGAAGGTGTTTAGAGTGATCGCTAGTGATGGCGACGTTATACCTCCATTCATCTTCCCACAGGGCCTAAGTTTCATCACGGAGACCTCCATCAAGTGGCTTGAGGAGGTAGTGCTGCTCTGGGTCAAGAGAGTGGCTGCTGGAAAACCCTATGTCTGGCCACACAAGTAGCCACATTACCCCTTACATCTGGCCACCTAACTCCCCAGACTGCAAAACACTCGATTTTTATGCGTGGGACGTAGTTGAGAGCCACAAAACTCCTTGTAACATCAAAGAATAACTAAAGGCAAGGATTATGGCAGCATTCACCAACTTAAACAAAACAAAACAAAAACGTCCAAGAGTTGCAGGAGATTCTGGAGGCCGTGGTTGAAGTCGATGTCGATTTTATTGAAGAAATTTACACTTTTAGGATTTCAAGATATTTTTGTGTACTTTTGATTAATATATCTGTTAAAATGAGATGTCAGTGTTATTTTCATTTTTGCTTAAATTAGACGGCACTAATCCATCGCACTCTATACTCATGACGACACCCAATTTGATAAGGTCATACCAAGCACATGCAGCATAGCCAAATGTTGATAGGCTTCGATAACAGAACCACAAAACCTTGTAGGTGAGACCCAGTTAGAAATATATTCAAGTCAGTAACCTAGTCCGTTCAGACGGTCTCCGATTGAGGGTGTATCTAGATGTGACTCCTAAGTCGTCTTTGCTGTCGCATACTTGAGACCTAAAAAGAAACCCTCTTGAACTTACTCCGCTACTCCCGCTCATGAACAGAGGTACACTGTACGCCAGTCCCTAGGGGGAAATGCCCAACTGGTTAGTGACAGACAACTGCAGTATTGAACAGGATATTTATTGTAGCCAAGCTCCATCCACCAAGACAAAAGATGTACGCATTAACAGCTCCAATCTTTTCAGATCAGAAGTCACGTGAGACATACCTGGTAGAGCATCAGAGTATATATTATTATTATTATTATTATTATTTCCTTTGAAACATTCCTGTTGTGAACATATTTTCATACGGGTCCCAACCAGAGACCTAAGGTCAGAAATAGCTTCATGACATTTTCTACTGATCATTTTTATTAAAAAAAACTAAGATCACACTCGTTTTACATAGATAATGTATGAGCTGTACTTATGAGTACAATTTTTTGTTTTTCTTAAGGCATGGGCAGAACTTTTCCCAATCAATCCGAGGGCTCCAACTACAACTGGAATTATTGATGTCCTCATGTGCCACATTTTTTAGATTTCCATTTCTTTGATCAACGATGTCTGGGCGATTAGCTTTGATTGTTCTTCTCTGTGTATTGTGTATTGTGTATGTATGTGTGTAGTGTAAAGTCCCTTAAATTATTATTGTTGTTGTTATTGTTGTTGCTGTTCTTTGTTTTTTGTTGTACGAGTTGCTTCGAAGTCTCAGCTTGCGACTGCAAAAGATAAGAAGTTTTTGCATCAAAAGATACAGATTAGGAGCTATACAATCAAAGAGAAAAAATGTAATTGTGGTCATTGCATAGAGAGTAATCTGCGCAAGATGTGAGAAGTACCCACTAGTATAATTTTTTGTAATTCGCACATTTTAAGGTTACAAGGGACTTGAGATGCCGTATTCTACTGATTTCTATCGTGAGGTCCTTGTATTTACTTAGTTTCACAAACCGTTTTCAAATATGTTTTTTTGTCGGCTGGGGCTGCGATATCTCTCAGAATATATGTGTTCATGATTTTTCATAATCATGCCTGGTCGATTTGCCTGGATTACTCATTCGTCTACTACTACTATTATTATTATTATTATTATCATCATCATCATCATCCTGCTGTTTCTTCTTCTTCTTCTTTCGTTCCTTCCTTCCTTGCTTCCTTCCTTCCTTCTCATATTAATCAAACTCATTCTATCTCCTTTTGAAAAAAAGATTTTAACAAATCTCGAGAAATATCTATACGTACTACTGAAGATTATATGTTATTTCAGGCAGAAAAAATCTCGACTTAGTCGGGAGTAAAATGTCGTTTTCGTATATGTACTGACAACCTAAGGAGAATTAGGCAAATGGCGAATACACCTTCTATTAAAATGGTTTCTGTTTCTACGCGAAGTTCCTTGATGCGGTTTCCACTTTCCTACCTCCCATAGTGAAAGATTTCTAAAGCAGAATCTTCAAAAGAAGAAGCGGTATAAAATGAAAAGGGAGGTAATAGCAGTAAAAAAAATGAAAATAAATAAAATGTGACAAGGTAAACATGTTATTTATTTATTTGTATTGTACATATAAGCTGGTGTTCTTAACCTGGAGTGTCTGAAATCTTGTATAGCATCAAACAATTAAAATATCAGTACCAGTTACAGTAAAATTGAAACTCTATAGGCATATCAATTAGTCCGTATCCAAATTATAAGAAAAAAAACATATTTTACACACAGCTTATTTTCAAACATAACATTGTGAATTATTTAAACATAATGCATCTCAATTAAACAGAGCGACTGAACAAGAAAAAATTGGAAAAGTTTAACTTAGAACCAGGCAAAAAAAGGTTTTTCAAAAGTACGTATTTTTCTCTGAGATCGCTATTACTGTAGACTCCCTCTGAAATTTTTGTTGTTTTAAAAAGTTATTTTTAGAATTTTAATAACACTACAAAATATGAAATTGGATTTATGCATCTTTCTCGAGAACTGACAACAAAAATGTTATACACTATTTATTTATTTAATTTTCAATATTTGCAAGATTTTAAAAGATGTGAGATCAATAACAATATTTTTACAAGAGTATTGAATTTAATCTTTGAATAATAACAATCATTTAAAAGTTTGTAAAAATATTTTTATAGATCACTAAAATAATTTCATATTTACAAAGTTGTGAACAAACTATGACAACAAACTATGAGAAAATATTTATTATAAAGATTTTTTGTTATAATTTTATTAAAATTCTATTTTTTTTTTATTTATGTCAGATGGTACTGGTCCCATGTAACCCAGTACTACCAACGGCATGGTCGCGTCATTGCCGACTAAACTGGTCCCCCCACCAATCTTTTCTGGTGAGAAGAGTGGCTAAACATACATTATAATTAAAAACAAGATCAAAAGGCGGATGAACCTTCTTGAAGAATCAACGGCCATCTTGCACAATGGGACAGGCTGGGTTGTATATAGTAATTTTTTAATGGATTGTTATTGATCCCCCATTATATCTTATTAATATAAAAGTAATTTTTAGTGGTTATACGTGCCTGAGTTGCTACCACCGTTTTTATATTTTCTTAAACAGTGACATAACAACCGGATTAACTAGAGAAGAGTGACTAAAGAAAAATTCTATATTGCAATTTTAGCAACGGGAAGCCATCTTGATAGATCATGGTTTGAATTACCTATTTAAGGAATGCACATCTCTCGTTGGGACCTTTTTTATCATTTCACCGAAGCAAGGCAATAAAGCCACTAAGACGCAAAGTGTTACTGAGTGTTAGATAATATTAGAAAATATACTATTAATGAGAGAGAACAATAAAAGAACAAGAATTAAAATTAAGAGAACAAAAGATAACAACTGACACTGCATTTAAATTTTTAAAATCAAAGTTAGCGAAAACTGTTAGCATAGAATTTACGGTTACTTCAATTCAATAGCTAATTCAAGTATAAAATGATGAGACCTTGCTGCCAATCTAGTACTGCGCTTAAATTCATAAAGTCTAGGTACCATACAGAAAATTTCGTCATAACAATTACCGAGAAAGTATTTGTTAAAAAAAGCCAGAGGCAAGCTACATTACCACGATGGGAATATGACTGAAGCCGAGTTGCCAGTTCAAGACCAGTAACATTCCAGATTCTTCCGTGAATTTTATTAAGAATATCTAGATAGATAACAGGAGCACCAAACCATATGTTGCAGCAATATCCAAAGCAAGGACAAATGGTAATATATAGATTCTGGCGAGAAAAATTGTCTACCATGAAACAAGAAATCAACTTTCTAGATGCAGACTTAGTGATTGATTCAATATACTCTTTCCGTTTCATGTCAGCGGAAAGCATTTGTCCGAGAAGGCGCAATTAGTCAATGTATTGGAGGTTAGAATTAGCCATGCTGAAGGAAGTTAAAACGGGTTCTATCAGACGATTGGAGGCATTAAAATTAACCAGCCATTCCTTGCTACAGTTTACAACAGATTGTAGGTATTTTTTAGCGTAGCTGCCAGTTTGACCTTATCAAACCGATCAGGTTTACTATTAAGACGAGTAAAAAGTTGTATCATCATCATAGATAAGGAGTTGAGAACTGATGACATCAGGAAGGTCATTTATGAAAATTAACATCAATGTTTGTCCAAGGATAGATTCCTTGGGAACACCGGGATTAATGCAAAATGATCTAGAAGAGTGGCAATTTAAGAAAACTTTAATTTCGCGATTTGATATGAAAGTCTGAATCAGTTCATAAATTCTTCCAGAAATACCATAACTTTTCAACTTATGAAGACCAGTAAGCTAAACCCTGCCAAATGTCTTCGAGATATCCAAAGTAACAGCTTGAGCTTCACCATTCTTATCTCGACTCTTTCAGAAATACTCGTTAACACATCAACAGCTGACCTAGGGAAGCGAAAGCTATATTGTTTATCTGAAAGAAAAGCCTGCGAGGCGAGATGCTTAACCAATTCAGATTTAATTAGAGCCTCTAGTACATTGCCAAAAAGAGGTAGGAGGCTAAAATGCCGATAGTTACAGTAATCAGACGCGTCACCTTAGTTCTTAAAGAAAATTTCACGACAATCACTTTACGCCGTAACCAGAGTTTCTGAATTATTGTCCTTCGTTTCCGCAATGATTACAGGAAATTTTGATGGAGTGCAAATTTAAATAATGGATTTTCTTCATTGAATAAAATATCAAATCAAAGGATCTGTAATGACCTACGACTTTAAACGATTTCAAAGTTAAAAATGCCCCGGCCTTTTACTTGATCTTGAAATGATTTCGTGTCATAATAATAAATGTCGGAATTCATACCCTATCAAAAAAAAAATCAAACTATAATTTTTTTATATCATTAAAAATATCTTCTTTGGTTGTTTTCCAAAGACCACCCTGCTCTTGGCAAACAAATTTCTGGCGATAAGGAAAACCTTTTTTTTGTTGGGGTTCTATAAACAAAATTGTTATAGCAAGAGGGATCTATCCAATTAATCTTCTAACGAAAAATAAAGTAATCATGTTGGGGTCGATATACATCTAAGCGGAGTGCTCCTGTCTGCTGAAGCTTTAATCATTCTAAATTCAATCATTCCTAAATGAACGGTACCGCCCTTTGTGGGTGGTGGTGCTGGACAGTGGTGAGATCCAAGGAAGAAATGAGAAAAAAAGTGGGTGGCAGGGAAAACAAAGTTTCATCGAAACAAATGCAGCATTTTTTTTACAAAGCTCTCAATGATAAAAGGCAAATCATGCATACTTAACTAATATGTTTGCTTTACAAAGAATTAAATGAATAATGTTTATACACGAAAACATTATTTTATGCTCTGAAGTTGGAGTTAAAAGTCCTAATGCTTGTTAACCTCATGGAGATATTCACTGGACAGGATGAACCTCACGTGATATTAGATTAGGTGTTGTTCTAACGACTCAGTGCTAGACATCATCAGACAAGAAACGGGACTGTTCAGAGACCTTATAACCAGCGTTAACAAAAGAAAGCTGAAATAGTACAGAAACTTCATAAGAGCCCAAAATCTTTCCACTACCATCCAACTAGGTACCACGTCAGGCAAAAGAAAACGAGGAAAAAAGAGAAAAAAGTTCAGTTGACAATTTCATTGATTGAACTGGAAGACAATTTACAGAAACTCGTGCAGTAGCACACAGCCCTATGAACACACCAGGTCATTAGCCTAATGGTGATGATAATGAGGGAGTGCACAAAAGAAATGTTTCAAAATTGCCAATGTTTTTCTTTTCACTGAATTGGACATTAAAATCATAAAAGTCGCCTTATATCTTCTTTTTCTTTCTTACCATTATGTATGCTGTCTTTTTCACACTAAAACCAAACAATCGATGATGATAATGATGATGACGAATGGGAGACTACACATGAAAGGATCCAAAACTGCCAATAGTTTTCATTTCACTGAAATAGACATTAGAATCATGCGTGTAGTTCTATAACAACATCAATCATAAATATGAATGCAGGTCATTATTTAAATAATTAAAGGAACACAAAACAAGAAACAGGCCCATTGTAAGACTTCATAGCCACCGCCAAGAAGAGAAAGTTGAAGTGATATGGACATGCCATAAGAGCCAACAGTCTTTCACAAGATCCTATTTTAAGTAAAAGAAGAAGAAGCAGACAAAAGAAAAAAATGTTCTGACAATGTCACTGAGTGGATTGAGCGATCATGCACAGAGCTTCAGATATTAGGACGCAACCGAGAGGGAACTGGTCAGGTGCTCAGCATCGCAGATATCCTACGGCCACACCCTGTCATGGGACCGATGATGGTGGTGGTGTAGAGCTAATATTAAGAAAGAATTTTTTGTTCATTTAGAGGGCTATGAGTGAGTCAGGCTGAGATAGTTTCATTATTCCTTCGCGTATATATATATATATATATATATATATATATATATATATATATATATATATAGTTTTAAGGTGTGCTATATTTATGGGATAAATTCAGAAATAGTTTTTGTTCCGTCTGAATAAAGATTTGCAGATGAACATTTAGTCCATTAATTTGTTTTTCCCGTTAAATCGTGAGACACCCAAACATTATCTGAGCCTGACTCACTTCCAAAAATCTGACTAAATAAGTATCGTAATTTTTTAAATCTATCTCTTCAGCGCCTCCTCATATATATGTGTGTGTGTGTGTCTGTGTGTGTGGCAATCCTCTACATATTACCTAATTTCATGTAACTATAAATGACGAGTGGAAGACAGACGTCATTGGAATTGGGTCAAGGGAATCATGACATATGTTGGGTTTTGAGCTTTGAAAAAAAAAAAAAAGATAAGATGTCAAATTGGGATAAGCGTCAGGTGGTGCCTGCATTTATGGGTGGAGGCGGTGTAAGTTTAGAGGGAGAAGAGTGCGAGGGGAGTAATAAAGACACAGAAGGAGAATGGAAGCGAAGAGTGAGGTTGAATTGAGAAGGGGTGAGAAAAGGGTGCCATTAGGACTGCATTTGATAGGAATACTAATTGGAAATAACTTTGCAGGGGACATTACTAGGTAAGAAAGAAAGAAAGAAAGAAAGAAAGAAAGAAAGAAAGAAAGAAATGATAATGAGGAGGGCTATGTAAAAAGTGTAAATATATATATATATGGGGCAAATATATGACAAAGTAGGAAAACATTTTCGTGTGAAGCGTTTCGTTTTTTGTCATACATTTCCCTCAATATTGCTCTTGACATATAAAAACTTATATATCGTTATCTCATCTCTCTCTCTCTCTCTCTCTCTCTATATATATATATATATATATATATATAAGAAATCGCACATTGAGTGCTGGTGTTAATAAAATATAGCTCGATGCAATATAACAGTTATAAAGTATATTTTAATAGATATACATTTTTCCTCACCGGTGGCGCGACCCAAAGTTACATGCATAACGCAATCTTCAATAATATATGAATTTTATATATAAAATAAGCAGAAAAGATCACACACACATTCAGGCAAATTATTTACTTCAAGTTATAAAGGTAGAGTTAAAATCTAAATCTAAATATTTGCATTTAAATATTTATAAAAATATAATACAATTACTTACCAATAATAGTAGGAAAAGTAATCAATACTTCATGATGACTATCAGTTGCGCGCTTCAAATGGATCTTCAGGCCAAATGCAAGCAGCATTGATTCCTATGTTTATACGCTCTGTATCTATAAACGTTCTGTAAGATATAAAATATCAACACTATATATATATATATATATATATATATATATATATATATATATATATATATATATATATATATTAAATTAAGGCCGTAGTTTTGTTTTTTTTCCCTTTATTTTCCCAAGATCTTTCAATTTCATTCAAGATTGTAATTGATATTTGTGATTTTTTGTAAATGCGCATGAAACGCACTTTGTTATAATTATAAAAACGTATGAACACACTCCGTTTTAATTAATTAAAAGAATAACTGTTAAAGCTATTATTTTTTTTAACGTTTTATCTAAGGGAGGTAACTTTAATTTATATAATAATTGTATAATTTTTTATAATTACAATTTAAGTATTTTAAAAACATTGCTATTATACACATTTTTAAACATTGTTGGTATACTCATAACTAACCTATTTATTGTTTGTTGTATTTTTCTTAAATAGAGGGCCTCAAGAATTAGAAGTTTTTTTGTTTTTTATTTTCATGGAGGTGTATACTTGTATTGTCAATTTATATTTTTCTAAATTGTGAATTTGGACAGGAATTTTCCTTTATATGTTGTGCAATGGAACTTGAAACCGAGATATGTAGTGTAAGTTTCCTTGATAATGTCTCCGACGAGATTGAAAGTACTTACGAAAATAAAAGAAATGAAACAAACACCAGCGCCTTTCTTAATGAATTTAATATCAACTTTAAGAAAAAAAAATAGACATAATATGTCCATGTTATTTAACCAAACATGCTTTAATGAATATATATATATATATATATATATATATATATATATATATATATATATATATACAAAGAATAAAATAAATAAATATACAAAGAAAAATAATCAAAATAAATAAATAAGCAAGTTAAATATAAAGCATTAACCCTATATATGGATTCTGCGAAAGAAATATCTGCGAAAGCTATATTGTGTCGATCGCGGCAAAAAAGTAGCAGTAATTATGCAGCGTTGATTCCTATGTCCACATTGTCTATATTTATAGACGCGTTATTTTCAATTAGAAACACTCTTTCCCATATATATAGCAAATTTTAAACATTATATATATATATATATATATATATATATATATATATATATATATTGTGTGTGTGTGTGTGTGTGTGTGTGTGTGTGTGTGTGCGTGCGTGTGTATGTATGTTTAGGCAGAAAATTCTTTTTTAGGTATGCCTTCTTGAATAAATTACAAAATTATGTCTGCTTATTTTAGCATAATCCTTCCATATTCATGAATATTTTTCCGTATATTACAATTGGAAAATGCATACATATATATATATATATATATATATATATATATATATATATATATATATATGCGTGTGCTTGTGTGTATATGCGTATCTATATGTCTGTATTTCTGCAAATATATGCACTTGACATTGTGTTTGCTTCATGCAAGTGTTTGTGTCGCAGTAAAGGGCATGAAACGTTAAGTTCAAGAGTAACGATGAAAATATTAGGGAAATGGCGAAATATAAAATAGAAACCTATCAAAGAAGCTGCAACATTAAATAAGAAAAGAAGAAAAATACGAACGAAAATAATAACACATGCAAAAAAAGAAAGAAATCTAAGAGGCGTGTCTAACGCGCCTGTAGGCAACCTCTCTCCACGCGCCCAGCAAACGCGTCGCTGTGTCCCAGACATCAGCTGGCCAATGTAGAAATTCTAACATACTCCACTCTTTTTTACTTAAGCTTCTATTTTTTTTTTTTTTTTTTACTTCACCGTGCCCTGTACGTTACCATTACAGTGTCGTACGCAAGTTCCTCGTGACAATCTCGTCATCTCTCGTTATTTCTTAGACATCGTGAACTAGCACCTATAGATTCAAAATATCCCCCAAAAACATAAAAAAGAAGAAGAAAAAGAAGAAGTAAGAAAACGCAACTTATAATCAACATGCTTTTCATCTTTTGCTATGCAAATAACTTTTAAAAAGCGAGAGAAAAAAAGTGAAATATCTTGAAAGAGGAGAAGCAAATAGAAGAAATAGGAATGTTTACTTAAAGAAAAAATAATGAACTGTGATGACTCGATGTAGGAGAGTGAAAGGCGAGGGGGTGGGGATTTGGTAAAGAGGGTGAGCGGACGAAAAGGAGAAGCGGGGGAGGGGATTTGGCACAAAGAAAGAAAAAAACGCAAAGAAATCAAAAGAATAGAAGTAATCACGAAAAAGAGAGATATACGCCGTAAAAGAAAAGCGAAAAGAAAAAAACTGCACCGGATTTTGTTTTGTTTATTCAAATCTACTTTCGGCATGAGGGAACAGCAAACATACGTGATCAATAAGAAAGCAATATTACATGTAAATAGAGATGAGTCTTATATGACAGATATATCTAGATATCTAGACTGTGATAGATAGATAGATAGATAGATAGATAGATAGATAGATAGATAGATAGATATGAACATGAACAGACAATAGATAGATAGATAGATAGATAGATAGATAGATAGATAGATAGATAGATAGATATGAACAGACAGCAATAGATAGATAGATAGATAGATAGATAGATAGATAGATAGATAATGATCAGACAGCAATAGATAGGTAGGTAGGATGTAGATAGATACATAGATAGATAGATAAATAGATAGATAGATAGATAGATAGGTATGTAGGTAGGAATGTAGATAGATAGATAGATAGATAGATAGATAGATAGATAGATATGAACAGGTGATTGATAGCGATCAATTTCGTTTTGGAGGCGTTAAAATTAACAAGCCATTCCTAGCTTCAGTTAACAGCAGACTGTAGGTCATTTTGTAGATCAGCTTTCAGTTTGACCTTATCGAACCGATCAGTCTTAATATTAAGACAGGAGTAAAAAGATAGATAGATAGATAGATAGATAGATAGATAGATCATAGGAATGCATAAATGTTTATATTTTATCTGAACGTGCTAATATGGTTTGGAAGAATACATATCACTACTCTCCAGAATTCGAAGAATTTGACTTGAAAAATTGCCATTCTTGTTATTGGTTCTTAGAGACGATGATTGACAAATGGCTTTGAAGGGAAACTTGCGACCGTTTTGGCCACGAAACAATTTAGTTAAAGGCATACGAAAAACATCTGATAAATTAGGAATAAAGAAATATCTGAGATAAGAGGTGATAAACGTAAATCACTCTCGTATAAAGGAGGTTAAAATGGTTCATTTTGAGTGCGTCAGATCACAAGCAGAGATATAATGATACTTTTCCCTCCTGGGTTGTGTCAGGTGACAATATAAGAAAGAAAGAAAGAAAGAAAGAAAGAAAGAAGGAAGGAAGAGTGGAAAGAAAGATTGAAGGAAAAGTGGAAAGAAAGAAGAAAAAGAAAGAATTGAGGATAGAAGAAAGAAAGAAAGAAAGAAAGAAAGAAAGAAAGAAAGAAAGAAAGAAAGAAAGAAAGAATCGTAAAGGCCGAAAAATAAACTAGCAAACGAACAAATAAACAAGCGGAGTAAAATATGGAAATGCAAAACAGAATAGAATAATGCAGAAGGAGTGCAAATCTGTGAAAGGTGTCATTTACACAATTGCATATCTGCCATGTAAATGCATTTCCAACACTCTCTATCACACACGCACTCACAAAATACAGACTCCTTATATATATATATATATATATATATATATATATATATATATATATATATATATATATATATATATGAATGAAAAAACAAAAGGAAATCTTATCTAAGCCGACGCGTTTCGTCCTCTGAGGGATTTATCAGGGAACGATTATTAAATATTTCCCTTAAAATACAATTTTTCGGGGAAATAGTTATTTCAAATTCAATAGCTGTTATCCCTCTTTCTAATATTGATGGGGGTTTCCTTTCTAACTTTTGTTAGTGTGGAATGTCAACATCTTGATTATGTCATTATGAGTTACATGTGTTACCCATTTCAGTTGGCGCTGTTGTTGGTTGTCCTCAAGTGATATGGCGGCATGTGTACACACACACAAATACACACACACATATATATATATATATATATATATATATATATATATATATATATATATTTATTTATTTAAAATATTTAGGCTCTACTTTTGTATCAAGCACTGTTTTTAAAAAAAATAACAAAAATACTAAAGAACTTTGGATTATTTACCTAACGAGTTCTTTCCTATTTTTCTATATATTTTCACACACACACACACACACACACACACACATATATATATATATATATATATATATATATATATATATATGTGTGTGTGTGTGTGTGTGTATGTGTGTCTGTGTGAAATTTCAGCTGTAATATATATATATATATAATATTGTGATATTATGACCTCTAACAAGTACAAAACTACTACATGCTTTTCATGAGATCAGATACAGATTTATTTATTATCTGATGATGAATATCACTACTTCGGCGCTCAATAGTGGATCATTAGATTCTAGTGCACTCAACTGAGAGATATTTGCATGCTGTTTGGTATTTGTGATTTGAAAAGAATTAGCCAATTTGCATTGTAAAAGATCTTTATGGCACTTAAAAGCAGACTTCATCCTACTATGAGTTATTTAGGTCAGATTATTGCATTATTCGACTACAACCACATTACTGCACCATTTGTGTCCAATTTGTCATTTCAACAATGTTAACAAATTTCGACGGTCGTACAGCAGGAGATATTACTACTTAATTCAAAAGCATGCGGATAGAGTGAGTTATTGACTCTTCTAAATAACCAAGTGTATTGTATTTGCCAAAAGCAAAAAGAAAATATTTATCTCTAAGAGAAGTCGATAGTGGTTTGAAGGCGCCACTAGAATATCTCAGCCTGTCGTTTCGTCAGTCTACTGTTTTATCAGTGCTTATCACTGATTCGGATGGCGTTTCTCGTTGTCGTTCGAGCACACGTTACCATTTGTCTCAGGGAGGAAAACGTGGTATAAAAAAGAGGAGGTCATGGACGAAAAATTAAAATGTGACAGTCCTGATGAATCGCACGAGTCGCCTTCTATACATTCATTTATATGGATACTTCAGCTTAAATACCGACACATACGCTTCATATAAATGCTTTTACATGCCTATACATAGGCAAATGAAGTTCTACTATGTATATATTCCCATAAAAATAATTCGTTTTTAACTAGGCAAATATATATATATATATATATATATATATATATATATATATATATATATATATCGATCAAGAACGTTCCTATATATATATATAGGAACGTTCTTGGATCGATCGTATATATCACTTATGTGTACAGGTGTGTGTATGTGTGTGTGTGCGCGTGTGATAAAGAAGAAATGAGAAACGTTATTAAAGATTCATCAAAGAATGAGATATAAAGAAAAAGAAATTCAACATATATATATATATAAGTATCTATCTATATATATATATACATAAGTATCTATCTATATATTGGTATGGGTGTATGAGCTGTAAATATACCGAAAACATGGAATTCTGATTAGATACTGACTGTAAATGTTGTAGCATACCTACGGGCGATAATGGGTTTGTCGCCATTTGCATAAATACAGTAGTAAATACTGTATGTTGGTCTGCAGTTGAAGATTCGTTTCCAGCTGTGCTGGTCGAACTCTTTGCCTCCGGGTAGAGAGGATCCGCTGACGAGGCTCTGTCGAAGGACAGAGTCTCGTCTCGGGAAACAGCTACACGACTCCGTTTTGTACGGGGTTTACGAGGAATTTATGGCCGAGCCTACGAGGCTCTGATACCCCACATTAAATTCGGCCTTGTGCCACATCCGACCACGTGGGATGATTGGTAGATATCCTGCTGTTTGAGATTCGTCTCCGTCTGTGCTGGTCAAACTCTGCCTTAGGCGAGACTATGGCATGGTCTACGAGGAATTTTTGGCCGAGCCTACGGGCTCGGATGCCCCACATTGATTTCGGTGCGGTTGGTAGATATCCTGCAGTGGGAGATTCATTGTGGAATTCACTTGACCCACTTCTAGTAGTTGACTTCTACGCGCAGCTGGCGAATCTTACGTGTTGTTCTTGTCCTAAGTATTATCGTTCATTACCAATCTTCGTTTGATTATTCTCTTCAGTAACCTTCCCTATTGAATTCTATGTCCCCACCATATCTACAAACGTTCTAATATATATATAGGAGGCACGGTGGAGTAATGGATAGCGGCTTGGATTGAGGAATCGCAGAGCCGAGTTCGAATTCCAATCGAATCCATTACATTCACTTACGTGCTAATACGCTTGGGAAAGGTATGAATCCTCTTCTTCTCCCTCCAGCTGTGGGTAAAATAGGAGGGCAGACTAGGTTCTATAGCCTTGGATGGCTATAGAACCTAGTCTGCCCTCCTGAATTCAAAACCTGCACTTAGTGCATCAGGTGTCTGTATTCGTCCCTTCAAAAAGTGTGGATGGTCCTGCACGAAACCTTCACCACTATGATCAAATCTCATGTGCCGGTGTCGGGCTGTCGGTTTCCTGGAAACTGACCTACTTGACCCTCATACGTCGAATCTCGACGGGAGAGTCGACTATATATATATATATTTGTAATGGTTAGCAAGCTTGTCTCGTTAGAAGAATTACGACTGAGTAGTGAGTTCGATCCTCACTGGGTGTCCCCTTCCTTCGGCCTTGTGCCACATCTAAGCTACGCTTTGAAAATCACTATATATATATATATATATATATATATAGGACTGAATAACCAGATAATGTTAGCCTTTAATATGATAAATATACTGCTTAATAAATAAAATGGGCGTCTACTCAAATATGAGTATTCGCAATATATATATATATATATATATATATATATATAGTATTGTATTGTTCTTCCTCGTATTGATATATTATATATTATTTTAGAGATAAGATTTTTACACAAATAACTTATATAACGGTGAAATTATAAAATATAAAAGTTGTTTGAAGTTTTCTTTTAACTATCGTTGCTCTAGTTTTCTTGTAGAGAACTTTCATTTCGAAAATCTGCTTGCCTTTAAATGCGTTAAATTCTAGTAATTTTACTTTTTGTTAATCGTTCTCGATTTGCGATATTATTATTATTATTATTTTAGTGTTTCAAATGTCAGATTTTCAACGTTTCTTTATTTTTTTCCTTTTTATTTGCCCTCTAACACATGTCCGTATTTAGCAAGCTAGATTAAAAAACATTACAAATAGTGATTCTCACTTTGTATCTAGTACCTTTGTGCTAGTTTAAGGTAAGCTTAGTAAAACACTATCATATATTTTGTGTATGTATAACCCCTACCATAGCCATTTACCGCCTGCGTTAGCGAGGCGTAGAACTGTCGCGGGAAACTCAAGCAAACGATACGGACTTTGTTCTAGTGGGTAAAAACGCAAGACTAAATGAAGCATTGTACTGGCGTTATAACTCTTTTAAATAATACTTATAGAAGATTCAAGGGATGAATTTCTGGGCCCTTCGGTGAAATACGTTGATTCGTTAACTTGTTTTGCTGAAACAGATATGGTAAACTCGAGACTGTGCTTATCAAGTTCTTTCGACAACCTAAGATTATTGCAAATATCTCCTTTGCATACGTGTAAAATTTCCAACACGCGTATGAAACTAATTGTAGTTCTATTTCTGATGGCAAGAGAGTGAAATGCGAAATAACTTGAATCTTATGGTAAACACTCCCAGCCTGCGACAATTATCTTAACCCTTGAATGATACATGTAAAATCACACATGTGCACACATACACACACAAATACAAGTGCATACGCATGTGCGACAGATACATATATATATATATATATATATATATATATGCATACATATATATATATATTTTTAATATATTTTATCATATATATATATATATATATATATATATATATATATATATATATATATATATATATTCATAACTTTAAACGTTATTTTTGGCGGATACTCATATGGCCTGTGTATTCAAGAAATCTTACTAATGAAAAATTAAATGTTTTATTATTTAACATGTAAAATACTCCCACTATTTTAAAAACAATTTAATGATTAAAATAACAAATACTTATTTAATAAAAATGCAATATTGATTTTTGAATATCTTTTCTTTAAGTTTTTATATACACAAGAATCCAGTTTCCAGTTCGCCCTGCGTTTGCGGGAACTATAAACAAATCACAAGGTTAAACACTTCAAAAAGTTGAAATCCAGAAAGAAATATTTACGCATGGCCAGTTGTATGTTGCATGTTCAAGAGTAAGAAATCCTAAGAATTTATTCTTCACTGTTAAAAAGGAAAAAAGAAAAAAAAGAAATGTTCTTAAAAAATATTGTTTACCATGTAGTCTTATAAAATTATTAAACAGGGAAGTATGTTTTTTGTCAAAGTATTTTTCCAACGAAATTAGTTTATTCAAGTTTCATGGATAGGTTTGCAAAATTGAATAAAATGTAAATCTCGACAAAAAATGTTAGTGAAAACTTCAACAATGGTAAAAACTGTGAGAATTTCAACACGCGTCCAGTTTGCAATAAAGGATTTTTCTATAAACATTTTCATGTTTAGCCATGTAGTTAAATTTTTGGACGTGGTTGTGCAAAAATTGGTTGGATGCGCACCCAGGAAAAGAAAGGTGGCTGAAAAAAGCAGTACGAGTCCCACAGGTTCACTAGGCAAAATAAATCCACCCTTCTCTCCTCGTCTCGATCTCTAATACGCCACTCCCCGTTGAATGAGCGTACCATGTTTTTATGCACCTGACACAACCAGCATTCAGCGAATGAGCGCCCAGAACCAGCCAATGAAAATGGCTACAAACGACATCATCACTTCCATCAACACGAAGTGCTGCCCGATTCACTGTCCGTCCGAAGCTCGTCAATTCACCGTCTCCACACTCCCTTGCAAAACATACACGCGACTCTGGCCCTTTTGGGTCGCCGAAGTAAGTCACCGCTACAGTGGTTAAGGCCAAGAACTTTTCAGCATCCTCATATATACACGCGTCTATGTGTGCGCTTATCCGAATTTTTACATAATATAAAACAAGAGAGACAATTATGTAAGAGGTTTAGAGTTCAAATAGTAATAATGAATGAGCTGAGGGTTGTGAATAAAAGGGGAGATGATAAGAAGTGAAGATTTCGTTTGACCGCTTCAGAATTCTAGTCCAATGACTAGCTCTATATGAACGATCCTAATTGACTTGATCTACGAGAACCGCCCCAACGGATTATGGTTATTTTCCAAGCGTAGCTTAGATGTGGCACAAGGCCGAAACTATGGCGCACCAAGTGAGGTTCGAACTCGCTTTTCAGTCGTAACTCATCTAGCGAGGCAAGCTTGCTAACCATTACACCACGCCGAGGTACCCACGGCCCCAAATGAATATGTCCAAATGAAAGCTTTCAAATCATGGTCTAGCTGAACGGCATCAAATTACTAAACATAAGCGAACCGCCTCAATTGTTTAGGTTTAATGGAATGGTTTTAAATGAATTGGTCTTAGGGAGCGGGCTCAATTGGCTTGTTCTAAGTTAACAGCTTCAAATGTCTAGGCCTAGGTGAACGGCCGCAAATGATTTGGCAGAGATGAACGGACACAAAAGACAACATCTAGCTAAACGGCTCCAAATGACTAGTTTCGTATAAACGGCTCAAATGAATAAGATTAAGAACACATGGCGAGTTGTGTTAAAGGGAGATAACTAATATTGCGAAACCCGGAAGAGGCATGACACGTGGAACTAGAACAATCTACCCCGGTAGACGATATAAAGGGCTCAGTTCGAAATTCCAATCACCTGAAGAAGGCCGGAGCGTACAACGGCCGAAATGTCGTGAACAGGGCAACGAAGATGAGGACAACAGTTCGAACAATGTAAATAGTTTAAATGAATTAGACTAGTTGAACGACCTCAAATAAATAGGTCTATATGGGCGGGAACAATTGGAGAGGTCTAGCGGAAGGGTCCCAAACGGCTTCGAAAGTACTAGAACTGGACTATTTCCTATTTTGAGGAAGTGTTATGAACTTGAAAATCCCTTGTCTACAAAGCAAACATCTTTAACCAAATGTACTGAAATCAGAGCATCGGTATTTATTAAATTTAGCAAAGTCTAGCATCAATTCACGAGTATAATTTTTGTCACAAATGCTTCTAGATCACGCTATGTGATTCCTGAATTACTTTGTTTATATCTGCATGAGTGAATATTTATATTAATAGAGCTACCAGTGAGCAAGGGAAACGTAAAAAACATCTTGCAAGACGAGGATACCGACCAGAACTTTAACGTTGGTCTTCAATGCAAAGTTTAAGGCTGCAATCTCCAATCTCTCACAAGATAGGGAGGAAATGTTTCAAATTTTCTGGGTCATGAGTATTGAATTAGGTCGCTTGTTCAATCTAATTCTTTAACCACGGAGCTAAGCCGCGAGCAGCAGATGTTTGTTAGCGTTGCTGTTGTTATAGGTGTAATAATTCTATTAGCGCCCAGTGGAATCGGACAATTTGGGTAATAGTATCTGACTCCTGTTGTGTTTCCATATATGACAAGGTCATGCCTGTTTGGCTAGGGAATGAACCTGAACAGAGATTCAAGTGCTGTAACCGTGAGAGCGAGATTACATCCGACGCCTGAGCCGTCATGCCACAGCAGCGATGACGATGACGAAAGATGGAAATGGTAGTGATTGATAATAAGTATACTAAAAAGAAAAACAACGGTGGGGGAATAGGAATCAGTAGGCTCAATTCTTGAAGAAGAAGAAGGAGGAGGAAGAAGAGGAAGAGAAGGAAGAGAAGGAGAAGAGGAGAAGAAGGAAAAGAAGAAAGAGGATGAAAAAACGGAGGAGGAAGAGAATGATGAGGAGGAGGGTGAAGAGAATGATGGGGAGGAGGATGAAGAGAAAATAGAAAGAAGGTGGAAAAGAAGGAGGAGGATTGGGAGGAGGATGAAGGGAAGGGGAGGAGAAAAGGAGAAGAAGAAGGAAAAGAAGAAAGAGGATGAGAAAACGGAGGAGGAAGAGAATGATGGGGAGGAGGGTGAAGAGAATGATGGGGAGGAGGGTGAAGAGAAAATAGGAATAAGGTGGAAAAGAAGGAGGAGGATTGGGAGGAGGATGAAGGGAAGGGGAGAAGAAGAATAAGAAGAAGAAGAAGAAGAAGAAAGAGGATGAGAAAACGGAGGAGGAAGAGAATGATGGGGAGGAGGGTGAAGAGAAGATAGGAAGAAGGTGGAAAAGAAGGAGGAGGATTGGGAGAAGGATGAAGGGAAGGGGGGGAGAAGAGGAGAAGAAGAAGGAGATGCGGAGGAGGAGGAAAAGAAGAAGAAGGAAGAGGAGAAGAATGAGAACAAGAAGAAAAAGGAGTAGGGAAGAAGAAAGAAAGAAAGAAAGAAAGAAAGAAAGAAAGAAAGAAAGAGAAAAAGTGTAATAATGATAAAAACAAAGAAAAATTGAAATAAGAAAATGAAAGGCTAATACCATAACTGAATTGTTACGAGTTGTTCTTGCGTGACATATTGTCATTAGACATTTTTGACAAGATTTTCTTTAATTTCATTTTTATTACTATTTTTTAATATGACGTTAAAAAATAGTAATAAAAATGTGTGTGTGCGCACGCGCGTTTTTTATCTCTATATTATCCATATATGTTTCATTGGAGATCAGCGGATATTTTCAATTGACGAATTACACTTTTTCAAACAATGCAAACATCACTAATTCATGGTTCGAATCAGTCTAAATGACTGGCAACTCTTGCATTCATGAGCTTACTATTAATTAGGCTTTAATAAGTTATTCGACTGCAAATAAAGCTGGGATATCAAGCCAAAGACAAAGCGATATCTGCATACATAATTATATATTACTCTAAATGTTTTTTTGTTTTTTTTGGGGGGGGGTGATGCACATGTTTGAATTGACACTCTATTTTGTTTTTAAACAGTGTTAATTACGTCTAATTGATAGCGGCTCGGATTAAGGAATCGGAGAGCCGAGTTCAAATTCCAGCCAGATCCATTACATTTACTTACGTACTAATACCCTTGGGAAAGGTATAAATCCTGATCTTCTGCCTCTCTATGGGAAACTAGAAGGACAGACTGGGTTCTATAACAACCCCTCTAAGAAAAGGAAAAACTCTGAATTCCAAACCGAGCTCCGTCACGCTATCTTGCCCAAGAAACACCACTTCCACAGTACACATGGTGTCCTCACGATCCTACGGGTCATGGGATAAAAAATATAATTACGTCTACCGGCCTGCTCTCCAGTAGGGTTCGAACCTGCTTCCCCCTTTAAAGGAAAAACCACCGTTTCATCCGATGTGTTTTAGACCACTCAGGACGTCTGCTAAAATATGTGCATAATTTAATAAGAAATCATCTTGATTTAAAAATAAAAATAAATCATTAATTCCTATAATTATATATGGATTAATTTCACACTAGGTGCTCGATATTTTCGGCCTTGAAATAACTATATATAGAATAATTTCGGGGTGAATAAGTGCTAGTAAATTAAGACTGATCTTTAGAGCATCTGTTCTTAAGTGAGAACAGAGTAAGTGAATAAGAATCCTAAATTCCAACGGCAAGCAGCAAATGTTTTCAGCTCTTTTAAATCATTAAGTCATTATTCTTGTTCATTGTCTCAAAGATATTATCCTCATTAATAGCTTTACAGTTTCTATCATCAAAAGATATTATTATTATTATTATTATTATTATTATTATCATCATCATTTTCTTTCATTTCTGGTCTATACTCATTTCTTTCCGGGTCCCAACCAGAGACATAAAGTCAGAAATGGTACCATGACACTTTCCACTGAGCATTTTTAAAGAAAAGAAAAAAAAACACCGAATATCACACATATTTTGCATGGTTGAATCTCTTCGTAAAGTTTGATCTTTACTTATTTTTTTGTATTTCTTTAAAGCATGGCCTACCAGAGATTCCTTCAATGAGTCTCTTGGAATCTTTTCCAATCCATCCGAGGGCTCCAACTACAACTGGAATTGTTAATATTCTCATGCGCCACATTTTTGAGATTTCGATTTCAATGTCCTTTTAGTTTGATAGTTTTTTTGAAGATCTTCAAAGATACGTGTCAATAAGAAGAAGACACATTTTGTCTTTGGGATCTCTAATCACGATGTCTGGGCGATTAGCTTTGATTATTCTGTCTGTGTGGATTGTGAAGTCCCATAAAATTGTTACAGGTCGTTTCTCTGTAACCAGGTCTGGGTGGTGTTCATACCAATTTCTTGCAGTTTCCTTTATATAAGGGTTGCAGATTTTTCAATTATTATTATTATTATTATTATTATTATTAGAAGAAGAAGAAGAAGAAGGCAAAATAGTAGGAGACATGAAAATTTAATGCAAAGAACTATATGACAGTAACAAAGTAAAGAGTTCATAAAATAGAAATAGCTCTCACACGCAAAAGGGATACAGTCAAGTGGTTATAGACTTCTGACTTCAAGACAAGAAAGAAAAATGTGCGAGTAATACCGAGAATTGTTCATTTTTATTGACTAAAGAAAATATCCCCAGCATGATAAAAAGCATAGACATTAGAATACTAAAACAAATTGTCAAGCATGTGTACGCCTCTTTACGAACGTTTCAGAGTTTAAACTATTTCTGCTTTTTCATTTAACACTAATCACTCAACCATAGTTTAGCACCAGTCAAACGTAAAATAACAATAAAATAAATCTTAGCTACTATTAGCATTATAAATTCATCATCACCATCTTCATCATCATCATCGTCATCACTCCCATTACTGGGTGTGGTCATAGGGTATGTGGTCAATTGAAAAGTCCTTGCCTCAGCCGACTTCACAAATTAAATATTCCAATGACTAGGCAACAAAATGCTGAATTTTTTTTTTAAGTCGTCCGAGCCTAAATTTTTTCACTAACCTATTGTGTGCATATATATATATATATATATATATATATATATATATATATATATATATATATATATATATATAATGTTGACACTGAGGCCAACACCAAACGGTGACAGACTGTTTCATGCTTCAACGCAATCCTCAGGCATATAAATATATATATATATATATAGGTGTTTGTGTGTGTACGCGTGTATAAGGGAGTGAGAGAGAAAGAAAGAGAGAGAGAGACAAAAAGAACGCAATTATATATTTTTTACTGTTTGATTTTGTTTGTCGATCGTTCTCTTAATTTAAAACACTTTTGTAAAGAAGGAAAAAAACATAAAACGCTGCTATATGCAGGGAAAGCCGCGTGTATTCAAAGAAGCGACTATTTTCTCTTCTCCTTGAGTACCCAAGAATAGACCTTGTGTTTTGCATGTGCGCAGGCGCGCAGAAACAACCCATCTGCGTACAATACTCCAGTGCACATGCACTTGAAATTAATGGTGCCGTCGCACGTTATCATGCGTCTCTGACTATTTTGTTCCTGAATATAAATATGGAGATTGACTACTAAAAAGAATTCATTTTACTTAAATTGTTTTCATTTATTTACAATATCTAATCATGGACAAATGTTTTCATCTTTATTCTTATCACTACACTGTCCATTGGGAGAGTAGTTTAGAGGATCGAAGCGTTGGTAACTGAGTTCAATCCCCGATAGAGTTAGTGCAAACTCTGCCTCTGTAAAAACAAGACTTGCATTAACTGAACAGTACTTAAAAAAGAAAAAAACAAAGCTCGAAATAGTGATTTCCTAAGCGTTGCTTAGATGTGGCACAAGGCCGAAAGTATGGGGCACCCAGTGAGGATCGAACTCACTACTCAGTTGTAATTGTTCTAGCGAGACAAGCTTGCTAACCATTACACCACCTCAAGGTGCCCAAAATGAGCTCGAAATATCTTACGACATGAACAGCTGAAGGAGAATAATCTGCCCACTAGATTAAATAAAAGGTTCAGTCCAAATTTTCTTGATGGTTGCCCGGGTCGGGGAGATGTGGAGCACAACGGTCAAAAGCTTGTATATCTGTTGGGATTGGAAGCGTATTGTATATTACGAGCTGTTTTCACAAAATCAGATATTACATTCAGACAAGTACTCGGCAAGTACCAACTGGATTGATTAGAAGCAACAATCGATAAAAAGTATCAGGAATTGGTCATTTGGAAGTGGGAGGGGATTTTCCATCAGGACAACACCAAACCCTCACGTCTCTATGAAGACAGGACAGAAATTGCTACAGTTTGGCTAAGATGTCCTACGACACTCGCTGTATTCTGATGTGATCCCCCAAAATTATCTCAATGAAAAAGACTTTAGTTCTCTGAATACTTGTACTTCATCACCCAAAAGATGGCAAGTTCTAGGAGGATAGAATAAGGAAACTGCATCAAAGATGGCAAAAGATAGTGGAACAAAATTGTACATATGCTGTTGAATGAATGTATGTACAAATGTTTCAATATTGTCTTTGAAAAACACTAAAAAAAAAGCTATGGGTTTTTGTCCTAGCTCAATAGGATTTTTTCTAGACACAAAAACATATGATAATTTCAAAAAATCAGTTTTTCACAAAATAGCTTGAATTATTTTGAAAGAATGGCCTGTTTGTTGATAGGGGTAGTTATATATTTCCTATCGGTGCCAATAGTCGGTGAACGTACCAAAAGTAAAAAAAACAGAATTTTCAAAGCAGATTCTCCTCATTTGGAACACTTACATCACAATCCTTCTCCCTACATCTGAGATCATTACTAAATATATATGCAGCTAATACCACGGTTTATATGTTCACCTCTAAAAATCAAAATGAGTAGAGCCTGGTCGCTGACCTAGCCATCACAGCTAAATGGTGGTAAGACTGGCGTGTATTATTTAGTAACTCAGTAACCAAGCCAGTAGTTTCATCACCGAGCAGACTGTGGGTTTTCTCTAGTCCTGATGAACAGTTATACTCTCAATAAGCCCCCATGCCTTGAATACCTATTTGGATTCAAGTTCACTCCCGACCTCAAATGAAATTCTTATATTCGATCCATCGCTAGAATTGCTGGGAAAATGACCTATTCCTTGTACCGCTTTTAGAAAGAATCTGACTCCTGTTTTGCAAGAGTCAGGTTAGACCCAAAATGGAGTATTGATGGCATCGAGCCTAAATGAATTTTTATATATATATATATATATATATATATATATATATATATATATATATATATATATATATATATATATATGAGGATTGTAAGCTCACTACATACCCCAAGTGGATCTCGTATATAGCTAAAGATGCTGGAAAAATAGCCCATTCCTTATACCCTTCCTTTTACTGACTTCACCTGTCTTGCTCTATCTTTAGAAGAGTCAGATCAGACCAAAAATAAAAATATTGCCATCATATCTGGTCTACAGCTGCCCAATCTTCACTTTCCAAACTTAACAAATTCCCAAAATGTTTACGCGGCCTTGCGGGTGATTATTTTCCACCCTAACACCACTTTTCCCACTTACAAACTGTTGATAGCCTCTCAATATTCTACCGCTATATCCATGGAAAATGTTCAAACATAGTCCCACCAGTTCAGACCTTCGCAGCTAGGATCCGCCATAACACTTAGACAGCGTCGACTCATTTTCATTCTCTTTGTATTCCATTAGTAAGGAGGAAGTTTCACTCAAACAATTTCTTCTCTAGAATTGTTATTTTGTGGATCAAACACCCGATTGGATACTTCTCCGATCACTATGGTCTTAAATTCTTCAAATCTAGACTCAGCTGTTATCTATTGTACATAAGAGGGTTGTGTTGAAAATCTATAGGCTGACCAAGATATAAATGTAAATAGACACACCAGTTGATAGACTAAAAGATATGCAAGTGTACCAGAATACAACAGCTGACTGACCAACTGTATTCTGTAACATTTGTATGCCTTTTAGTCTCCCAACTGTTGTGTCTTACATTTATATCTTGGTCAACCTAGGAACTTTTCAGTCGGCCTTCATATGTTTATAATATGCACTTCTGGCGTCCTCATTTTACCTCCTTACGACAACCTTATTTAGTAAGCATCTATCTTGAGTGGCTCTTGAGCCTTGTAGTGGTGAGTAATAGCTCTGTTCTGTACTAAGCTAAGTTGAATAAATATCAGAATGGCCTTTACACGAAATCACGTCATCCAATCAAATAGTCAAATAGCGTGATTATTTATTTATTTATTTATTTAACAACACGAAAATTTCCCGAAAGTTGTACGCAGTGAACACTATATCAGACGCAAATAACATAAACAAATGGAGTACAAATAAAAGGGAAATATTAAAACAAAAGAAGATACAAAACTAGCCATAAAAAAACTGTTGACTTTTTATGGCTTAGAGCGATTGGTCATATCGTCTGCTCTTTACTCGTTGAGCACCAAGTATTTTCCTTCTTTTTTTTTTATCCCCTACACTTCCAGCTTTCCATTATACGGAGACGGTTTCGGGTGGTGGAGTGACATGTTGTGTTGCTGCGAACAAAATAAACAAATCACCCGTCGCCATGTCCTTAAACATCGCCTCATGACACGCGCAAAGTTTAATGGTGTCCGATAACAAAAGAGAACTGTTTGGCTGTGAACCTTGACCTTTTAAAATGGAAGAGTCGAACGCACTTTCGGTCATATTGATTGACAAACAGACACTTGGGTCACCGGTTGCTGGCTAGCGATCAAATGCCTTTACCACGTAACCCAACTGGGTTGCGGTATTATTATTATTATTATTATTATTATTGAGAGAACATCACGTTAACAAAGTGACGCTGGAGTACAAATATACAAAGTTCAATATACATGCTACCTAGTCGAATAAGGCACATGCACCACAGACAAATGTGCCCGAGATGGGGGTCAGTTTTCGTTAAAAGCAGTGTAGGTGGGGCACGGCTAGAAATATCTAAGCTAACTGAATCTGTCCTGATGGTCTCTATTAAGATTGTTTTTAAGTACCTAGACGTGTCTCCCAACTCGCCTTGGCTGCCTTATTAATCAAAATTTTTTAAAAATACAATGTTCTAAACAACCAGCCAAAATGCTTACCCACTACTCACCCTTATGAACAGAGATACACAGTGTGTCATCTTCTTGGGGAACATATACAACTAGTTAAGGTTAACAATCGACAAGTAGATAGGCGGTAGTGAACGGGATATTGACTGTAGCTCATCTTAATTTACCAAGAAAAGACGGTCTACCTCACTGAGAAGATAGAGTTCTTGATAATGTCTAAGACGGTGTAAAGTAATTAAGCAAAAGCAGAAAACTAAAAATATAAACTTCAAACAGTCAAGCACAATTTACATCTCGATGTACATCTTCAAACAAAGAAGATCTGTCTGTTTAATTTTATAAAAAAAAAAACATTTCAATACCTTAAAACGAAACTTTTTCAAATCAATTCTTACTGTCTGCTCTACGGTGTATCGAGCACTTATTTTTTTAAAATTAAATTCTAAAGAACTGTTCATAAAAAATCTTACCTAAAAAGAATAATGCGTTAGGAAATCAATTGACTGAAACCGCTGAAACTAAGGTAGCGGAATCGGATGATCTCCTAATTTTCTATACTATATATATCTATATTTTCTATACTATATATATATCTATACATATATATATATATATATATATATATATATATATATATATATATATATATATATATATATATATATATATATATATAATTAATTATGAAAAACTTGACAATCCGTATGGGTAGTCTCAAGGAGGGTGAAATCCTGAGAGCTCAATGTAAATCCAGAGCTAAACAGACCACTTTAAGGTTCCATTATAATAATTTATTTGACCAGGGCCCTTTTAAAGGACGCCGTATCATCAGATAGCACTTCCAAAAGATGAAACGAAAATGAAATGGAACCTTAAAGTCGTCTGTTTTTCTTTAAAATATATATATATATATATATATATATAATTTTCCTAATTTACTTTTTTTGTATGAATGATTCATTGTAATATAAATTGAACTGCATCAAATATTTGATATATATATATGTGTGTGTGTGTGTGTGTGTGTGTGTGTGTGTGTGTGTGTGTGTGTGTGTGTGTGTGTGTGTGTGTGTGTGGAAGAGTTTCCTCTCTAAAGCATGCTTTATTAAAAATGACTGGCCAGTTTCACCTTTCCAGATTTTTATTGTTTCTTGTGGACTAACCATTGGATTTAGATCTCTTATTCTCAGACAGGAGAAACAAATAAAATTTGAAAAGATCTAACTTGGTAGTCATATATATATATATATATATATATATATATATATATATATATATATATATATATATATACACACGTATTCGTTCGTATTACTTAGCGTATTTATTGTGCGTGGGTTTGAAAGTCAGTAAAGAAGTAAAGGGTAATATTACTAAGAATTCAGTCAAACACGACATTCGTCAATCAGTCTCAACTTTCACTCTGTTCCTTCTTTTTGACAAACTTTTACCAAATAAACGCCATCTTTTCCATTTCTTTCATTCATTATTTTATTTTATTTTCCATCTCCTATATCACCGCACTCTTCGTTTACATCCACATTTTTCTTCATGTGTCTCTTCACAGGAAAAATATTTATAAATTTATTTATAAACACAATAAACATAACACTCCGGTTTAAAACTCTTGTTTTCTGAGCTTCTGATTCGTTCAAGACCTTCATAGAAAGAAAGAAAGAAAGAAAGAAATGTTCTTTCAGTTGTTTTCATTCATACTCCATTTTTTGTTCATATATAACATTTCGGTTTGACATTTAATTATAATGAGATTTCTTCGCACTTGGGAATGAATTAAAAGTCCCTCTGAATGTGGACATGATTTACTAACAAACGCACGTATACCCAATACAGAGATGCATTTCACATCTATTAAAGATTAAAATTCAGAAAAAAAAATGGATATAATTAAAATCGTACTAATGGGGATACACATACAACGAAACATGTATCGAAACAGATTTCAACACAAGATGAACAAACATTTAACGCTCACTCACATGAATGTATACATTTTCCAGCCTTACCCACCTCAGAAAAAACATAGACGTCTGAATCTGTTTTAAGGTAGATATTTACTTGTACAACATAAGCTTTTGTTTACAGAATCTATACAACATTTGCATTCAAGAGTATAAAATTTGTAAGTAATCTCGCTAATAAAGGCATATTCCACGAAGTAGGGTAAAAATATGGCTTTTTGCGGGCCGGATTGGGTTTTCTTGCTTTGATTGGCACCCAGTTTAGGATAAAGAAAAATTTGAATCCATACTGATACCACGAACCGCAAAAATAAAAGGGATTCTTTTCATCGAAGTTTGATCTGGGTATGAATATCAGAATGGTCTTTACACCTTCAAAAGCCCTAGCGCATTTTCCTTAGATAGATAGATAGATAGATAGATAGATAGATAGATAGATAGATAGATAGATAGATAGATAATGATGGCGAATTCATCATTCTCAATTACAGCCATCACTTAATACACTTCAGAATCGATTTTATCTTAGCAACATGGTTGTGTCTTTCCAGGCCAGCAAGTGATCTGTACTTTTTGACACTTATGTTACATACATGATTTCCTCCAATAACAGGAACTACTTGTTGGTTACAATGTATTCTCATGTGTCGTTTCAGACCTCCAGCTAAGCGACAGAGCTTGTTGTTTACATAGCATATTATTATCTCGTATGTAGCGTCATCCAAGTACACGGCTTCTTTTGTGATTTTTCAATCCTGCTCTGCTTACACGCACATCAGCTCCCTCCAGTTACCCATATTTCATGACAGTAACAGGTACACACCCTTTCTAGATCCCTACTTCAACAGTAGGTGATTTCTTCCAACCATTTGGAAAATCTTCTCTTCCTTCATATACTGCTTTCCACCATCTTTCCCGATCAGTTGCAGTTTCTTTCCAGTCCTTTTCTGAGATGCTTGCTTTCTTCAAGGATATATTTATGCAACCCTGGAATAATATCTTTGGATTATGGGGTGATACTTTCCATTCATCCGTTCAGAAGCTGCTTTAGAGTTGTACAGTCCCATATCCCCGTTCTACTGATGCATACTCTTCCACATTCATCGGCCATCCCTCCGGTCATCCATATTTCATGGCAGTAACAGGTGCACACCCTTTCTAGCTCCCTACTTGAACAGTAGGTGATTTATATACTCCATCCGTGAAGCTGCGGAAAGAAATATAAAAGGGAGACAGGCCGCCCCCTTAAGGTCAGGTTTCAAGAACATCAAAAAGCTGTAACAGGAGGGGAAGTGGAAAAATCAGGTGTGGCTGACCACATATGGAGAGAAAAGGGGAATCACCGCCCTCTGTGGGATCAGGTTAAAATCATAGACAATGAACATCATTGGAAAATTCATAAACTTAAGGAATCAGCACATATGCTAGGCCACAAAAATCTCCTGAGCCGACCAAGCATAGAAATGAATACAATATGGGAACCAGTAATAAGGAGTGCCAGAGAAAAGCAATAATAACAACAAAAATTGCAATATGTGCTCTGCTAAAAATTATGCAATGATAACAGCAAAAATTGCAATATGAGTACTGGTAAAATAGGTTGCTGAAGATATTAGGTTTATAATACCCAGAAATTCATACACAGATGTCCTCAAGGACACATGGCACAGTGGATAAAGGCATTAGTTAGAATCAATGAGTTCAATACCTGGTTATGGCTCTGGAGAACTTGAAGAGGGGAATTTACAAGAGATAACTGATAACTGACACCCATTAGACATGGCTCGTGGAAAAATGGCTGACCACATATGGAGAGAAAAGTAGGATCAGGTTGAAATCATAGGCAAAGAACATCACAGGGAAACATCATTGGAACTAGAACAGTCTACCCCAGCGAGCGAAATAAAAGGTTCAGTTCGACATTCCCACCAAGAAGGCCGTAGCGTACAACGGCCGAAATGTTGTGATAAATATAGCAATAAAGATGAGGATGATAGTCCGAGCAATGTAAATAATAGGTGGTTCCTTCCAACCATTTGGAAAATCCTCACTTCTTTCATATACTGCTTTCCGCCATCTTTCCCAATCATTTGCAGTTTCTTCTCAGTCCTTTTCTGAGATGCTAGCTTTCTTCAAGGACATTTATGAAACCCGGAATATTATCTTGGGTTTTCCATTCCTCATCCCACCGTGCAGAAGCTAATTTTGAGTCGTACTATCCTCTATTCTCACTGAGATACATACATACATACATACATACATACATACATACATACATACATGGGTATTGTAGAACTTGTTACTCCTAGTTTTCAATTTATACAAAGTCATATAAATACGGTTTCGCTAAAGATGAGTGGAACGCAATGACGGATTTTAATGATCAGGTCGATGGATGATATCTCTCTGCGTTGGTACATTTTGGGGTAAAGATTGCGAAGCGGTGAGGATGGGTAATATGAAGTGCGCCAAGCTTATTGGCTGAAAAGGACTCTGCTACCATGACAAAAAGCATTTACATGAATTAGTCAAGATCTTGTTACACGTGGCCTGCTGATCCATTTCCTAAATGAGCGACGACCCTAATATCTTTTATCAACTGCTTTCTTTATCACTCGCACCTCTTCTTTTATTTTCAAAATGCCCACTTGCAGCCAAGCTTAGTTCCCCTCCTCCTTTTTTAATTTGTCTTTTCGCTTCTGTTTATTAAACCCGCTTCTTTTTCTTATA
Organism: Acanthosepion pharaonis; assembly: GCA_903632075.3. Taxonomy (NCBI): domain Eukaryota; kingdom Metazoa; phylum Mollusca; class Cephalopoda; order Sepiida; family Sepiidae; genus Acanthosepion; species Acanthosepion pharaonis. The sequence continues at coordinate 6,577,831 of CAHIKZ030004896.1, read as the reverse complement.
TTATTTGAGTTGTTTTAGTCCTTTCCTTCACCCGTACATTTTTATGCGCCTTTCATCTTACCCTTTTCTCTCTCTTTACTCTCTCTCTGTCTCTCTCTGTCTTTCTCTCTGTCTCTCTCTCTGTCTCTGTCTCTCTCTCTCTCTTTACTCTCTTTTTTCTCTCTCTTTAATTCTTGTTCTTTTATTGATCTCATTCCTTAACAGTATTTTTTTCTCATACTCTCTAACACACAGTAACCCTTCCGTTCTAGTGACTTTATTGCCTTGCTTGGGGTGAAATGATTTAAAAACATACAAAGAAAAAGAGAAGAGGGCTCAGTGAATAATGTCCCTGTGTTTCCTCTGCAATTTACACATAAAAGATAGACATCTGGTCCGTAAAAAAAAAAAAAGAACCAACCCTTTTGATACTTATTGAATTATATATATGCCTCAATAAAATATCTCTTATTAATACCAGTTCTTAACTCATTTATAACTAACGTTCCAAACTTGAGACGATAGGAATAAATGGGTTATTGGTAGAAACATATATTACTGTTTTTTTTTTATAAATCTACAATTAATAACGGATTTTTTATAAACCTTTAATTAATACCGGACTTTTTAGAAGCATATTTTTAATACTGGGTTTGATTCTAATTTTTATAAATAATGGTGGATTTTACAGTGCGCATTAATGGATTAATACTCAGTAAATAATCCCAATTTTGTTTCATAATAATACTAGAAGGGGGGGAGGCAGTAAATTACCTTATTGGTCCGACAAAGAAACTCTTTAAAAAAACTGTTCTTTTAGTCAGATTTGGAGAAGTGAAACAGACTAAGCATCTTACAGCACCTCCTCCTCCTACTATATATATATATATATATATATATATATATATATACTAATAATAATAATAAAAAATATCCATTTTGTTCTTTAGTACAAAACTGAGTTTCATGCATGCAGCAATTGAAAAGTTATTCTACATCGAGTATTGTGTTATTACCACCAGCATTTACTGTGCTCTACTTTCGTTTGAAAATAAAGGATCACCATAACATGGTAACAGTCAGTTTCACGTTTCAACGCGATAATCAGACCAACTTCAGATCTCTATGCAGTGCTGATTCCTGTGTCAACGAAGGTAATCCACAACTTATCTCTAATATTCAGAATTTTAAGAATATAGAATGTCAAGAAAATCCGTAAAATCCATCGCGGTTATGATTTATTTCATGAATATATTTACATATTCATCTCTTCAGACCGAACTTTTTTTAGATAATACATATATATATATATATATATATATATATATCCTTAGATTTTCTAACAAAAACCATGAATATGTAAATATATTCATGAAATAAATTATAACAGAGATGAATTTTTAAGGATATTTTTTTATTTATTATATTGCTCTGTTACATACATTGAGCTCTCTTTGGATTAATGTCCTCCCTGGACTTATCCCTACAAATTAACAATTGCTATCATATATATATATATATATATATATATATATATATATATATATATATATATATAAAACCAAGATTGTATTTAGTGAAAAATGATCCACCAGAGTAATTCTGGAAGACAACGTTTTTAAGGTAAGCAGTTTTGTAATTATAGTGCTCGATATCAAGAGATAGAGCATTAATAGCAATAAATGCAATTAAATTAAGTAGTAATTAATAAAGTGAATTGTCATAAATACAATTAAATTCACTCCACGTCAACATAATAAAAGAAGATATAATTAGATATATATATATATATATGCACATATATATATACGCACATATATATACACACACACACATATGTGTGTGTGTGTTTGTGTGTGTATAGATATGTGTTTCTATAAAAATTCAGATATAGATAAAAATATATATGTAAGACAATATGAATAAAAACAACAGGTTTTCATTACTGACGCATTTTGTCCTCTGATGGACTCCACCAAGTCAAAAATCCATCAAAGAATAAAATGCGTCGGTAACGCAAACTTTTCCTGTTGTCTTTATTCACACACACACACAGTTATATATGTGTATATATATATATATATATATATATATGTGTGTGTGTGTGTGTGTGTGTGTGTGTGTGTGTGTGTGTGTGTGTGTGTGTGTGTGTGTGTGTGTGCGTATGTCTACGTTTATACATATGCATGTGTATATATATATATATATATATATATATATATATATATATTGAGAGTGTCTGAGATTTCCTCCTTTATCAGGGACAAAGATAGCAATATTCTGGGTGCATATGCACTCATGAACACACCCATTTCTCTAACTTTCAAATGCTGCGAGGGTACCCTATGATTGTGTGTCCGTGTGTTCGTTCGCCTGCGTGTCTTCCTCAAGAAATAACAACGTAAAATGCTACGTCCATCTTTCATGAAAACGCTTACGACTATAAACTCGAATATTGATTCCAACTGCGACTATGATCAGAAAAATGGTGCGTGTATTCGCGCGCCTCTTTCTGTCTGTTGTATGTTTGTTTGCCGTGAGTTCGCGCGTACGTGTGTGTGTGTGTGTGTGTGTGTGTGTGTGTGTGTGTGTGTGTGTGTGTGTGTGTGTGTGTGTGTTTAACTCTTAATCTTCAAGCAAAAACAGATTCGTCTCTATTTCTTGGAAAGCACAAACTTCGGAAATTGTTTGCAATCATGAAGTTTAGATCATAAGTTTAGAGATCTGTGCAAACATTGAAGTATAGTCAAATCAAATTCAAGCACACGTGTTTATAATTGATCTACGTGCACACACATATACACACACAAGCAAGCATCCACGTATGCACAGGCACGCACACACACACACACACACTTTGTGACATTAATAGAGGTGGGATGTGGGTCTCATTCTGACACAATTCATTCGCCATCACCCTACTTTCAGAAATCTTTCTTATCCTTGCCCCCCGCCCCTTCAAACTCTTCTGTCGCTAAACTCTAGGCATGTTTACGTAACTTCATCCTCTACCCTGCTTCCAGGACGCAACAATCTGCAGTTGCTAATGGCAACAGGCGACCCTGGAAGAAGCTAAAAGGCGTCCCAGCAAAGCGTGAGGGTGTCAAGTCAAGTTGGTGAAGGGGTTGAAGTGGGGTCTCGCTGTAGCAAGCCAAAAAAAAAAATTAAAACCGTTCTTATACATTTGATATTTTTGTGTTACTCCAAGAAATCTATCATAAAGAGGTCATGGGACTATTTTGCAGAGGATCGTAAAATTAGTCAATTAAAACAGTGTGTCTGGTATTAGACAATGGGGAGCGATTTCTTAAAAAAAGTATTTTTTTTTTTTGTTATAAATTACATAGCCCGGTGGTTGCTGGAGACTGAAATCACGTGACGACTGAAAGAGTGGATTTGAGGTCATGCAATGTTTTTTTTAGTCATGTATTATCCTTCGATGGTTGACTATTCGCTCCGGCTCGCCAAATACATCCTATACACTAACTCTTAAATCTCTTTCTCTTTACTCTTTTCTTTCCAAACCACTCTCTCATATTTCATTACTTCTTCCATATAACACTCATTCATTCCCTCTCTCCCTTCTATCTCTACCTTCTATCACTCACCTGTATCTTTCTTTCCCCAGAATAAAAAAAGTTAAGTAATAATATTAATACGCATAAAATCATTAAGATTATCTCATCTTGGCTAATCAATCACTGATATAAGTTTATACATAATATACTGTTTCCATGACATGGCGTTAACTCGTTTCCAAGTTAACACCATCTCACTGTAGTAACATTTTGTTTTGTGAATGTTTATATGTACATTTATCTTACGTTTTCTTATCTTGTTCGTTTTCTCTCTACAAGGATTGTCTATCAACAAGAAGGACACCATAAAATAAAGCATACGGTGGTACTAAATCTGCTACTTACAGGTGGGGTGGGGGTAAATCAAATATTAAATTTTAAAGATTCCTTATTCGTTTTTTATCTGATATTCTTATAATTTTTTTTTTTTTACCTATTATTCTACTGTAACATTTTTTGTTTTGATTTTAATTACAATTTCTTTTTTCCTTCTTTCTTTTTTCTTTTTTTTTCTTTTTCTTTTCATACTTTCTTTTTTACTTTTTTCTTTTTTACTTTTTCTTTTTTCTTTTTCTTTTTTCTTTTTACTTTTTTCTTTTTCTTTTTTACTTTTTTCTTTTCTTTTTAATTTTTTTTACCTTTTCTTTTTTCTTTTGTTTTTTCTTTTTTTCTTTTGTTTTTTCTTTTTTCTTTTTTACTTTTTTACTTTTTTCTTGTTTCTTATTTTCTTTTTTACTTTTTCTTTTTTCTTTTTTCTTTTTTAATTTTTTTTCTTTTTTTTTTTCCTTTTTTTCTTGTTTCTTTTTTACTTTTTTACTTTTTTGCTTCTCCTTTGTACTTATTTTCAGGAATGTGAGTTATAGATTTTTATAAAATTGTGAAAGTTAATGGTTAAGGAAAACGAAAAATGAAGTTTACTAATTTAATTTCAAAATTAAAAACGGTAATGATTTTAGACAAATGATACAGCTCATCTCAGTAGCATTGTCATAGAGGGAGGCCAAGAAGACATATTCAGTCTTTTGTTTAACTAGATTTTTTTTATTCTCACTAGATACTAGTGTTGTTGAAGTTATCACTAACATTTTTGTCAAGTACCAACTCTATGATTCGTTCAATTTCGTAAGCTAATCGATGAAATTTAAAGAAGCTGATTTGTTTGGAAAATACTTAGACAAAAACCTTGCTTCTTTAATTTAATTTAATTTATAAGATTTCATGGTAAACAATACTTTTTCAGAAAATTCTTAGGATTTCTTACACTTGAGCATGCAACATACAACTGGCCATGCGTAAATATTGCTTTCTGGAGCCAAATTCCAATTTTTTTAAATCGTTTGGCCTTGTGAATTGTTTATAGTTCTGGCAAACGCAAGGTGAACTGGAAACTGGATTCTTGTATATATAAAAACTTAAAGAGAAGATATGCAAAAAACAATATTGCATTTTTATTAAATAAGTATTTGTCATTATAATCATTAAATTGCTTTTTAAAATAGTGGGATTATGATAAATAATAAAACTTTTAATTTTTCCAAAAAAATAATAAAAATTATTGTACTAAGCTACGCACCCTAGTAAAAGCAACTGTATTTTGTGCCCCTTTACCTGTTTGCACTTCTCCCCAAAATTTGGTTTCGATCGGTCAACATATGGCTATTTTAGAAGATGTGACGGACAGACTAACGGAAGTTACAGAATTTTATATATAGATTCTCAGTTTCAGCAAAAATGGAGGAGGTTAAGCTACCTCCCTATAGCACCATGGAGGATCAATACTAGTCTTCGATTCCCTCTCTTTGCTTGTAACATTCTCCCAGCCGCAATAGGGAAGTTATATAGGAACCTGATTTTAAAAAAAGAAGATATTTTCGTCTGCACTGATAACGGTACCGTCATGGCCACCTGTAATACAGTGTAAACTCTTCATGTCATGTCTCTTCGGTCATTTATTCCAAACATTTTCTATAGATTCGTAATGAGATTTCAAAGATGAAAAAAACTGCATCAATATATTTGAATACACAGGTTGACAGACGTAAATTTACAGTGTTTAAAAATAGAGATGTCTACTCAAATACGTGTATCCCATGACGTTTAAAGTGATAAGAAATACACATAAGCAAACACACACACACACACACACACACACACACACACACACACACATGCAGGCACTGTTCACATCTTGCTTGATCGGTAAAGCTTCTTCGTGGCCGAGTCGGTTAAGGCACGTCGGACCTAACGACGGTTTCACTCTCCCCCACGGAAGACGCAGGTTCGAATCCGGCTGGAGAGCGTATATTTTTCTTTAATAGGATTTCTCGAATATTCTAGATGGAAATATACTGTTTAATAAATAAACGAGCTATCTACTCAAATACGAGTATGTACTAAAAATATCGTTTAAATTGCTAACAATAAATGAATGATAGAATATGGAATTAGGGTGTACAGCAAAAATCAAACTACAAAGAACAGGAAATTGTGGAGAGTCATGATTACCCTCGTTCTGAAGGGACACAGCACATAGAAGAAAAAGAATCCAGATAAACATGGCTATGATCTAATTGATGTTTGGATTCGTATGTATTTATTTGCATAATGTATGTTCGTTAACTCTGCGCATTCCTTTGTGTGTAATGAAAATGTTATTTTTTCTAAATACGAGAATCTATTATATTTGATTATGGCTTTTTATAAATTTGGCAATGCACTCATTGCACTATCTCGTCCTCAGCAGGTCACTGAACTAAATGCTGTGGGATGGTTTAACTTCTTGTTGATGTTTCCGTAGAGTTGTATGGTAGAGTTTTTATTTTACTCCTTTTCTCAAAGGAATGAACCTTTGAGAAAAGGAACGAAATAAAAAAAATAATACAAAGTAAAGCAAAAGAAAGAAAGAAAGAAAGAAAGAAAGAAAGAAAGAATAACATCGAAGATAAAGAAACAGAAAGAGAATAAAGCGGCGGAAAATGAAAAAAACAGAGAGAAGTAATTCACAACGTCTCTTAACCATTAAGGTCATAGAGACACCACGTGTACTGCAGCTATAACGGTAGTGGTGTGTCTAAGGCAAGATAGCCTGTCCTTCTTCAGACTGTTTTTTGAATTAAGTGTTTCCTTCTTCCAAGTGTGATTGCCACCTAAAAGCAAGATCTCAGTCAGCCCTGATAATTAACCTATAGGTCACAGGGCGCGGGAGAAAAGATAAAAAGAAATAAAAGAAAGTCGAGTAAAGAAAGAGAAAAAAGATCTTAAAAATACTTTTTTCAAAAAATGGAAAAAAATGTGGTGAATGACTGAGTGAAAATAACAGAAAAACTAAAGAAAATAAACTAATTGCTGGGTAAAAGAAAGAAAGGAATACAATTCTAGAAAAGAAGAAATGGACAAAAAAAAGAATGAGAAAATACAAATAAAAGATCTGGAAGAAGAAGAACTTAGAAAAAGTTTAAAAGAATTTTAAAATGCAAAAAACAATGTCATTAAAGTTAAACTTAAAAACCGGGAAGCCAAAAACGTGAATAAAAAAAGGATTGACAGCTTACAAAATAAACAAGATGGTTACTGTTCGCACATCTGCATAAAGGCTCAGTATTTCCCGCCAAAATCTCATATTTTTATGATTTGTCCTTTTTTTACCTTCTGATATTTAAAAAAAATGTTTTTCTTTTATTAAATAAAAAAAACAAAACGTGATTCACAGGCACACATCGTATTAAAGATAAAAATTTAATAGTAGATAGGTTTGCCTATCGCCCGGTTCACACACCTCCCGTTCTTTTGAACAGGATTTCTAAAAGGTTCATGTCCTGGTTCATGTTTAGGATTGGGTTTTCTCATTCTCTTTTGTTCCCAGTGCTTCACTAGAGTCTTAGTAATGTTATCGCATTTCTTTCATAATCTTTCAATTTTTTAAATTCATCGTTGAGTCACTTTTCTCTCGTTATTTTTATGCTTTTCCTACATGGATTCATACTTTTCAATGCATCTTATTTTCTCTCTCCCTCTCTTTCTCTCTCTCTCTCTCTTTCTTTCTCTCTCACTCTATCTTTTTCTTTCATTCTTCCTCTCTCTTTCTCTATTTCACTCTCTCACTATGACTATGTCTTTCTTTCACTTTTCTCTCTCTTTCTCACTCTCCTCTCTCACTCTTTCTTTCTCTTACTCTCTCTCACTCTTTCTCTCTCTCACTCTTCCTCTCTCACTTTACATCTTTCTTTCATCTTTCTTCCTCTCTTTCATTCTTTCTCTTTCTTTCTTTCTTTCTTTCTTTCTTTCTTTCTTTCTTTCTTTCTTTCTCTCTCACTCTGTCTCTCTCTCTTTTCTGTTTCTTTCATTTCCGCACCTCCACCTTCGAGCGATGCTGAAAATTTCTCGCTACGATAACATATATATCATAGCCAGAATGTACGATAACATATATATCATAGCCAGAATGTCAAGATTTAAGTAAAATTATTTTGAAAATTTATTTAAACTTAAATGGTGTCTCGAAATAATAAAAAAAACACCTCAGTGTTTTTTGATAAAACATTCAGAATGCGATGAAAATTTGTCTTTCACTTTTCCCCTATTCCCATCTCTCTCCCCTCTCTCTCTCCACCCTCTCTCTCTCTCCACCTCTCTCTCCCCTATCTCTCTCCCCTCTCTCTCTCTCCACCTCTCTCTCTCTCCCCTATCTCTCTCCCCCCTCTCTCTCTCACCTCTCTCTCTCTCTCTCTCTCTCTCTCTCTCTCTCTCTCTACCTCTCTTTCTCGTTCTTTTAAAATTTAAAGAAGTGTATTTGTTTGCCTCTCCTTCATTAAATCATAGTTTTATTTACAATTCGTCAAAATGAATCTGGTGTACTCTTTGTCGGTAGCACAGTCGATGCGAAAGAGACGGTGGGGATTTAGTCAGTTATGTACCATGCGTGATACATGTTTAGACGATCATGTATCTTTCGATACATGACTGACGAGGCAAATTTTTTCCTGCAGTAGGTTGCTATTTCTTTCTGCGGTAGACCAGTTGCCATCCAAAGCTACAGAACCCAGTCTGTCCTGCTATTTACCCATAGCTGGGAGGAGAAGAGGAGCATTTATACATAAGTGAATTTAATGGATATGACTGGAATTCGAACTCGGCTCTACGATTTACCCATAGCTGGGGGGGGGAGAAAAAGAGGTTTCATACATTTCCGAGTGGTATTAGCACGTAAGTGAATGCAATGGATTTGACTGGAATTCGAACTCGGCTCTCCGATTCCTCAATCTGAGATGCAAAAAGGCAATTATTTTTTTATATTTTATCGGTAGCACTTTGGACAAAGCCTATTTTGGGAGTAAGGATTTCGAGCCCTCATTTTGAAAACAAATATACCCTTCCCACAACGAAAGTTATATTGCACCGATCACCTTACTCCATCTTCCACACCGCCATTGTATCACACTAAGTGGAGATTAGTTAATATCATAAACCTGATATTGCGTATGTGCAAAATTTTTCAGAGAAAAACTAATTTCCTATTGTGCATTCAATCAAGGGCGTACTGAGGCAAAGTGCCGCTCGAGGTCCACGCCCAACACCCCTACCCCCGGTCCGCCACTGTATTCAATTCAATTCCGGATCTACAGTGAAATTAATGAAGTTTAAGCTTTAGGGCCCCTAATCCCAGAGGGAACCTAGAGCAACATTTTAATGAGTTTTCAATAAAATCGATGTTTTTTTTTAGTGCTTGTTATTAAAATAAGGCCATTTTAGTGACAGAATCAAAAGTCAATGGGTTGAAATATCTAATGTTGACCTTAGGCTCTAATACCCATTTCATATCCATGTGATTGGTGAAATTTCATAATTTTCTTGCACATTGACCACTCCAGAATCTATTCATAGCCTACATTTTGTCAGCTGAATCTTCGAATCTATTGTTGGTCATTGCGAAGGGACGCCCATATTTGTTCAAGCTATAGAGCCCGGTAAATGTAGGTTTGCTACTGATTCGATCTCTGAGAGGTTGAGGTAGACTTAGGATTAAGCGGGCTGACAGTGGCAGTGACGAGCCGAGCCGAGCTCAAGTTTCGGTTGAAGCAGCTTGCATTCACTTCATACTAATGTCAATAAATTTATGTGTAGACAAATATTTCTTTATTTCTCCTAATAAATCGTATATACTATTCATTATAATCAGATTAACTTATTAGTTTATAACAGAAAGTGTAATTACAGAATTTAATACCAGAAATTATTATTTTCTTTAAAAATCTTATGTGTTCAATTTCTTTTGAGTATCCAATCTTATCGTATATGAGCAAAATGGATAGATAAGAACAGACTATGCCAGATAATGAACAGTTTGGAAAGTGGAATCGGCAGGCCGAGTTCAAATCCCAATCTAGCCTTATATATTTATTTTGGCACTAATGCCCTTGGGAAAGGCACATATCCGTTTCGTCTCCTTCCAGCTGTTGGTTAAATAGCAGTGTAGCTTGAGCTTTTTCAACCAGTGTAAAAAGGAAAACATTGAATTGCAGACCGCGGAGAAAACAAAGTGAAGCTACTCCACTATCTTTCCTAAAGGTGCATGATTCATGGATAATAAAGAAAATAGATGATGAAATTCGACATCTTAGCTTCTTGAATGAAATTTCTCTCACCTTTTGGTAGATTGTTCTGATCAATAAAGCCTGCAGTTGTACATGGTACTTCAATGCTTTCACAAGATTCTCCTCTTTTGGAATTTAACGTTTCAATATTTTCTTCTCTGTCTTCTCCTAATACTACACTTCTAGCTCTATCTCATTAACTCGCTCCTTCATTCACTGGCTTCTTCCCTACCTCTTTCCTTCATTCACTTGTTCCCTCCCGCTTTCACTCACTCACGCACTCAATCATTCATTCGCTCCCTCCCTCACTTACTGACTTACTCACTCATTAACTCATTCATTCGCTCACTCACTCACTCACTCACTCACTCACTCACTCACTCACTCACTCACTCACACATTCACTCGTTCCTTCACTCACTCTCCTCCCATTTCCTCTAATTGTAGAACATGGAGCCACAAACTCAACACACTAAGCATTGATACTATGGTTTCCGTAGCCAGGAGGTTCTTATGGGATGGAGTTTCTAACCTCCATGTCGAACCGGTTTTGTATTCAGAGTTGTCCTTCTCCTACAACTAAGGCTGAATAAGCCAGTCTACTTTATGATTTCACCCATATCTTGCTGGTAAAAGAATTGAAGTGATACGCTTCCCAAGGGTATTTGCGCGAAAGTAAATGTAACGAAATTTGTTGGAATTCGAACTTGACTCGCCTATTTCTCGTTCAGAGCTACCAATCATTACACCACATATACTACTACAATTAGTGCCACGACTACTACGGCTACTAATACTACTATTATAATTGTTGACGAAAGACTCCAGTCTAGTCTCTGGCATGAAATTTCATACTTCTCATCTACCAATTCCCTTCACTTGAGCCGATCCCACAAATATTAATGCAAAATACACTACTTTAATCACTCAGCTATATCTGAAAGTGTTCTTTGTTTATTCTTAATATCTGGGTGATTACATAAATGCTTCTGTGTGTGTGCGCGCGTGTGTGAAATGCCTTTCTAATTCCATTATGAGCAGGTGTTTCACGCAGATTTTTTCGAGATTAAACAATATTTGCGCATTTTTTTCATGGGGATTTATCAAATTAAACCTCGTGTATAAACACATACTAGTTCTATTTAATCATTAAAAATGCATAGCTGTTGCTAATTATTACATTTCTCTTGATATATTTTTCAGCAACTCACACACACACACACACACATACACATATATATATATACATATATATATATATATATATATATATATATATATATATATATATATATATATATATGCAAATTTAGATTTATTTCATTCTCTATCTCTTTTTCCTGTGCGTAATTAAATATAACACAACCGGCTGAAATTGAAATATAGTTCGACGATTTCCAATTCCGAGGCTTTATCCAAGACACCAGCCGCACATCCATGCTTACAATCCTCATATATAGCAGTGAATATATATATATATATATATATATATATATATATATATATATATATATATATATATATATATATATATATATAGTGAATATCCGTACAGATGAAAAAAAAATTTGAGGTGATAGAAACCTGATTCCGTAGAAAGTTCTATAGGTATTATTTTAGAGAAAATGGAAACAAAAGGACTCAACATACAATCAATATATATATATACTAATTAATAAATAGTTTTGCTCTGTATTACCACATTGAGCACTATTACGTTTACACTTCATGCGTGCGTTCAATATTTATCTAGTTGCATTCACCTACAGCCACATGACGAAATACAGAATTGTTTTTCTCCTAGAGTAGTTGCCAGCAAGGTCTAGAGAAAACAGTGTACTCTGTTATTTAACCTATAGCTGGGGTGCGGTGAAGTTATGGATTCATACTTTTCCCAAAGATAGAAAATGAAATGAAACGAACACGGCTGGAATTTGAACTCGGCATGCCGATTTCACGTTTCGCGCCAATAACTGCTGCGCTACGCACACACACCGGTCTGCCCCACCTAGTTATCTATACCAAATAGAAGAGTAGACGTTTTTGCTTTGGTTGGCAGCCAGTCTAGGAGAAGGACAATTCTGAATTCGAAACCGTGAAGACGGCAACGAGAAAGTACTGTATTATCTTTCTCGAGAATAAATTCTCGCGTATCAAGCGAAAAGAAACGTGTGGAGAGACATGATCGCTTATGTATATATTTACATTTCTGGTTTTAGTTTTACATTTCGTTAATCCAATATGTTCGCATGTTCCATGCTCTTGCTGTGGAGTTGTGATGAACAAACTTGTGCCGCAAGCTGTTTTGTAGCAAGTTCTAGATTTAATGAGGGTTTCATTCTAGTGGCTAGTGGTTAGTTTGATATAAATATTTACACATATGCATGTCTATAAAAGATTACAGGTGCATCTGTGTGTGCTTTAGGAGAGGTGCCTGTTCTTACCGATTCAAAACAATGTCCTTAAACATTGGTTAAGTGCTAATAATGTATCAATTGCTTGTACATTCCATGCGCCGAAACAATAGAGGGAAATAAATGAAACCTAACTTCTTTTAGACCCTATTTCTTTTCAGGACGTGGGCGATCATGACTCTCCACAACTTCCTATACTTTGTTCTGTCACCCGTTTACACAAGCTCGCTATGTAGATCACTACATCTTGACTTCAGTGTGACCTGTGAGTGTCAATTTCTCCAAGCTTTCTTTCCACATTATGTGTCCCAGAGTGTTTAACTGTTTCTTATTCTAAGCATAAATGTCCTTTTTGTTACTATTTTCCGACAAATCTCCTTGTTACTCACTTGCTATGACTGTGGTATTCTCAATATCCTTTCTACTGTAAAAAATAAATTTTAGAAGCAGGTAAACCAGAAAAAAATGTAAGTAAAAAGAAAACAAGAAAACTACTAAGAAGGATAAGACAAGTCCCGTAAACCATTAGTTGGGATTTCAAGACTCACCCGATCAGTTTGTGTCGTGGCGAGCATACCTAAATATTAGTAAAATACCTCCGGTCTTTTAAGCATGCTCTTGAAATATATTTATAAAATGAAACGGTGAAGGTCATCAGTGATGTTACCCTGGCTTCATTACGAATTTCAACATCAAATCCGTTCTGCCAGCATAATCCGCTCTACGGTGTCCTTTTTAAAAAAATCAGTTATTAGTGATTTTCCAAGCATAGCTTGGATGTGGCACAAGGCCAAAAGTAAGGGGCACCCAGTGAGGATTGAACTCACTACTCAGACGTAATAGTTCTAGCGAGACCAGCTTACTAACCATTACACCACTTCAAGGTGCCCAGAGAATCAGTTATTAAATATATCAGGAGGTAGGTCTTACTTTTATAATGGCGTCGAGATTTGCATTAGCCAATCAGATATTGTTTTGCATGCTATCTAAATGTAAAAGTTCGACAGTGCGAATTTGCGCGCGCTTTCCCTTAGTACGAGGCGATACTGTAGAATTCTTAGCGCGACCAAAACGAGAATAAAATGAATCAGTACATTAAGCATCTCTACACAATAACATCGCATCTGCAGGCTCATATGCTCTACAAGGTCTCTTAAAACCGGGAAAGTTTTTTTTAGGGATAATGAAATGTACATTAAAATCTTCTTGGTGACTCTGCTCAGAGGACAGGAACCTTTCAAAAAAGCCTCAAATATATATATGTGTATGTGTGTATGTATGCGTGCGTGTGTGTGTACTCGTACGTAAAAATACTAGACGCTAATAAGTTCATAAGATTCTTGATCTGATTTTGTATTTCTAACTACCATAATATGTTTGTAGGGTGCCGGATGGGCGCATGCGTATACTTGCCATTAATGCTGTTTTTAATTTTTCAACTTCCAAACTAGATCGTATGAAGTGATTACCGTCAAACTCTGTTCTCTCGGACCTGTTTAGACGACACTCGTCACCCAATCTCCTACCCACTTATTTTTTTTTCCGTTTCCGGTGAGTCTGTCTGCAGAGTGATAAGGAAGAATTTCTGGACGTGCGTGTGCGCAGTGTAAAAAAAGAAAGAAGTCAAAACTAAAAACAGATTTTAAAAACTCAAATAATAATAATAATGTCAAGTTTCACACTAATAATCGAAGACATTTGTTATCGAGAGGAAGAACATTTTTATATAAGTATCTATGTTTATATAAAAGTGCATTAAACATATATATTAATACTAGCAGCATGGCCCGGCGTTGCCTGTGCTTGATTCAAAAATCATACGACTCATACAGCAATCGCTATCACTTGACTTAAAATATTTTTGCCCTTCCTTGCCTTTAAAGGAGTGCCCTTCGTCGTGCTGATGTTGCTACATGCCTTACTTCTTGCCTATCTCACACTGCGAATTTTTTCTAAGCTCTATACTAAACATTAAATCTGTTATGAAAAAAGAACTAAACAAAATGAACACAAAACGATCAGCTTTAAAAAAGGACTCGTAAGTCGAAAGACCGAATGAAAAAAGAATGTTAACAACAAATACTTTTTCACATCCAACCCAGTTCTGCGGAATCAGAATCAACGTTGAGTTTAAGCAAGCGAATGAGCCAATTGGAGTAAAGTGCCATGCAGATTTAAATTTTTCTCACTTGTGACGAATACAGCTATCGATTTTTTGCATGCTAGTTAACATTCGTGTCAGTCAGCTGTTGGCTCTCATGCTGGCCAATAGAATCTTCCTGCCTATTCGTGGCAGCCAGCTATAGGCTCTCACACTGGCCAGTACAAAATGGCCGCAAACTACATGAAAACTGCCGTAGAAGCATGAAAAAATCGATTATTTCCACTATCCATGGGAACTGTGAAATGCAGTCTTGGCCTTCCCGCTAACTTGGAGCATGTGCATGTAAATTTTGGTGCAAATCCGTCTAAAATTGCGGCCGTGCATTTGTCACACACACACACACACACACATCCTGCCTTTTATAGATAGAGATATTTATTTATATATATATATATATATATATAATACCTGAAGTCTTCCGTTGTGACCCGGATGAGAAATTTTCTCAAAAAAGATTGTTGTAAAGTCTATTATTTTAGTCTGTTATAAAGTACGTATATACACACAGGTTGATATATTGATGCCTGTTCTTTCTAACACAGTGGATGTATCATCCTCTTATACATTATTAGCGGCGTTAATTTCCAATAAAATACACAATTGTTATTTTCTTTTTTTGCTAGCTTCTTCCTATATGAACTATAAATTCTCTTTGCTTTGAGAGATCTATGACGAGAGAACTTTCACTTAAAGGTACAATACGAGCCTTGCCTGACTAATTGATTCTTTGTAACTCAGTTGGTCATTATATCCGATTCAACTGGCACTTAACTGAACTTACTAGATTGGCAACTAAATCTCACCGTTTTACTATTGAACTAACGAAATGCAGTCGTCAGTTCTATTCTAATAGTTTCTTTTCTCGCACTTCACATGGAACTTTCTTCCGGCTTCTTGTTTCCCAGTCAACTTTGTTCTTCAAAAATGTAAATGCAATATCAATCGTTATTGTCTGTCCTATTAAATTATGTTCTTTTTTCTCATATTCTCACACACTCAGTGACCCTCTTCCGTCTTAGTGGCTTTATTGACTTGCTTGGGGAAGAGTGGAAAATATTGGGGTAGCTTTACTTCCTGTTTAAAATTTGTGCAAAAAGCGGATCATTAATCAAATACTAGCATTTTGATATTCATCTTTTCAAACCAATCAAAATGGAAATCTTTCTATCCAATCAACGGACAGAACGTCAAAGTCTTCTCTGAAAGTCCATAAGAGATACAGAACTTGTCAGATTCCCGCGAAACCCCCTTGGTGTTTGGTTTCATCTCTACAAGAGACAACACGCATTCAATTACACTATATCAAGATAATAATCCCGACGAAGATGATTAACCCTGGGTCATGGCTACTTGCCAATACGTTTCCCTTGGAAATTTAAATAAATTTTACAATTTCTGTGTGACCTTTTTACTGTTAAACTAGCTAGATGAAACCGTATGTTCTATTCATTAGTTGCTTTCCTCGCATTTTTCATCTGTGGAACTCTCTCGCTCTCTCTCTCTCGCTCTCTCTCTCTCTCTCTCTCTCCCGATTTCTCGCTTCCCTGTCATCTGCAATCTACAAAGATTTAAATGCAACATCAATTGCTGTCTTATCGTCTTGAATTATGTTCCTTTATTGTCCTTTCTTCACTTCTCCCCACTAAAATGTTCTCAATATCTTCCATTCTCTGTAACCCTTTGCGTCTTAGTGATATTATCGCCTTGCTTGGGGGAATTTTTTTTAAATGTACCCCAGTGGCACTAGACATCCAAGAGGCCATGGAAATATTTACTATAAAATTAATATAGTTAGTGATATTATAACCGTCACAATCTCTTCCACTAGGATCCATATTGGGGCATCACATAAAACAGAACCGGTTCCGACATATTGTGCGGATACTTATCTATTTTATACGAAACAAAAAACAATGCTCACCGCAATGCATGGATTCCCTTTTGGTCCATAAGATGTTTCGGCTTTCAGGGCCACCACCGCCCTCGTCATCGCTGTTTGTAGGTGTTTAGTATTGATTTGACGGTCGGATATGTCTAAATATGCAAGGGAACTTATAATTACACAGCCCGGTCCATTAAAATAGGCAACATGTCTGTTATCACGATTTGTTATTTGAAACCTGGCTTTGTTTTTATCTGAATACTATTTATTCATTTTCTCATGTCTACTGAAGCACACCAGATTTTTCATCTCTTGCTTACAGGGCGTTTTTATGACACTTCCAAAAGAGGCCAAATTGGTTTGCCGGTTTTGTGCGGCTGGTACCGTTTATTTTAGCGTTTTGCAATTTTTTACCACGTCCAGGTTGGTCAACCAGGAAGTCTGCCCCGCCTGGAATGCTAATGCCATAATTTCATTTTTGGCTTCACTAAGCTGTAAATGTCTTCCATCATTAAACATGTGCAAACGAACATGTAAATAGGAACACACATACATATATGTATATAAATGTGTATTTGAGATATGTGAAAAGGCATATTTTACATTGCCTGTATATGTTTGTACGTGTCTGCTTTTGCATATGTATGTGTGGGTGCCTGCTTACATGTGTGTGTATGTATAGACATGTAGAGCGTGAGATACTAAGATACATATTATATAAAAGGGGTGCGGAAAATTCCTGATCCGATCCACTTCCCAAATCCTATTCAAACATCAAGTTCTTTATTTTGTTATGGGGAAAGGCTTCTTGGTCAGGCCGAGAATCGTAAAATATGATATATATATATATATATATATATATATATATATATATATATATATATATATATATATTGGATTGCTATATTTGGACATATATTCTGTAGTCAGCTATATATGATATATATATATATGTGTTTGCATGTGTGTGTGTGTGTGTGTGTGTGTGTGTGTGTGTGTGTGTGTGTGTGTGTGTGTGTGTGTGTATATATATATATATATATATATATATATATATAGCTGGCTACAGAATATATATCCAAATATAGCAATCCATATGCGCTAACACACGAATGCTTACACTGATACACCCGCACATAAACATACGGTTGCGTGCATTAACTTAATTTCCATTAAGTTAATTTGTTCTCCTTCCTTCCTCGCGCCACGTGACCGTTGAAGTGGGTCGCTTACGCCCCCGTTTCATTACTAGTCACAAATATTTCCGAACATGGTCGCATTTTGACATATACTATTTAAACAAGAACTTGGTGGCATATATCTTTCATGGAAAT
Organism: Acanthosepion pharaonis; assembly: GCA_903632075.3. Lineage (NCBI taxonomy): Eukaryota > Metazoa > Mollusca > Cephalopoda > Sepiida > Sepiidae > Acanthosepion > Acanthosepion pharaonis. The sequence continues at coordinate 6,559,890 of CAHIKZ030004896.1, read as the reverse complement.
AAGCTTCGCTCACACAGATGGGTTTTCTCCACAATAAACCGCTCCCATGTTGGTGTTTAGACACCTCTACGGATGTATGCCTGCTTTTTATATTTTCCTCAAACCATTCTGTTTGTTACTCTCTCCTCACCGCCCCTCGAAGTCTTCATATATAATTCCAATACCAGTTTTTCTATTCGTTTTCTCGCTTTCATTTTTTTCTTTTCCAGTTCTCCCCCTGCTCTTCAAGTCTAATGTCCATTTAGACTTTCCATAGATTTTTGTTCTTATGAATATCTATAATCTTTCCATTTAAAAATATCTATGAACTGTGTTAGCATAAAGTCATAAGTCATCGTGACCGAGTCTTTGATCGTAATGGTTTTGTTCAAACTGCTGATCATGCCAAATTGTACACTCTCTACCAGAAAACAGTAACTACGGTTCGCTCAGCATAGTTGCAGTATAAATCACAGGGGAACTCTGTGAATGTTGAAGAAATTCAAATGTACCTGAGCAGGCGTCTGCAACAGGGATTATCTAGCCACTCTAGCAAACAGGCATACCTCTGAGAAAGATGGTGGAATGGTTTCCCGTTGTCTTTTTCATGGTTTTGAATTCAGAGTTGTCATTCTAGATGAGTTGATAATCAAGGTAGAGAGGAACACAGTGTTCTTTGTTATTTAACCCATAGCTGGGGTTCTCTATGTTACCATTCTTATTTTACTCGCTCTGACTACTCTTTCTTACCTTTGCCTCTACTCTTTCTTCTGCCTCTCATTATTTGCCTTTATTTCCATGATTGTTCCTCTGTGTGTACACATGGGCGGATGTGTCTGTGATGTGTGTGAGTATCTACATAGATGATTTCCTCTCTATATTAATTTTCATTATTTTTTTTAAGTTAGGTTACTATTTCGCAGTTTAAAATTCCTAGCAAGGTCTATGGGATTACCCAGGCTAATATTCGTAATGTCCGCCTTTAAACAGAAATGAGCAAATAATATACTTTCACAACGAATAATGAAATGTGCTATCTCCACCTGCGGCAGACTGTGAACTTACGTCATATAATTTTTTTTTTTTTTTAAGAATTTCAATCATTCTGTGTTTTTCATGCTGATACATTCCTACGAGCGACTTTGGGGGGGGGGATATTTTTATTGAGATATCTCTAGAATGTTAAGGCTAAAATGTTTGTCTGCCCATTAGTTGATAAATGTCGATCCTTAGTGCTTGTGTGATGAACTTACTAGCGCTTAATGCTCTTTTCAAACCAACACAGACATAGTAGTGTACAATAAGTCTTCTTTCTACACGTATTTCATTGTACTGTGTATTGTGGATGTTGTTATTGCTTAGTCTTTAAAGCAGAACGGTGGAGTAATGGATAGCGGCTCAGATTGAATCGGAGAGCCGATTTCGAATTCCAGTTGAATCTATTACATTCACTTACTTGGGAAAGGTGTGAAGCCTCTTCTTCTCCCCCCAGCTATGGGTAAATAGCAGGATAGACCGGGTTCTATAGACTGGGATAGCAGCTGGTCTACCGAAGAAAGAAATAGCAACCTACTGCAGGAAAAAAAAATTGCCTCGTCAGTCATGTATCGAAAGATACAAGATCGCCTACGTGTGTATCACGCATGGTACACAACTGACTGATATCCAACAGTAGCAACTTAACGGTCTTTATAGTCATTTATTTCCAGTAAATGGCGCCAACATGCAACAATGCTATAACAATGCTGCAGTGAAAATTTTAAATGGTAGCTTGACATTTCGCTCTGGAGATTATTTGTTGTCACTGAATAATAGTATAATCAGAATAGTTCTATCTAACTAAATCATCAATGGATCCGTAGGTAGTGTGCTAACTTAATACTTAGGTTAGTGTATTTTATAGGTATGTAATTAAGCACATTATTCCTATGTAATTGAGTCGGTGCTATGTAGCTTTCTTGATCAGCCCAAAGGACTGAAGTCATGATAAATTGCATGCAACATAGCCTCGATTGAGTTGATGTAATAGTCTACGCAGTCTTGTTGAGTGAGTTATTATTTTACAATTTGCAGCGTCATTTTATTCACTCCAATATTTCATCAGTTATTTTTGGCCAGTTTGTCGTGCGAATCCCGTCACCCCGAGTCCGATACATGGACCTTACATTCTCATGTGATTTTTTGAGATATACTCCCCGAATAATTTCTGGGCCGATTGCTTATATATCCATTTGTCCAACATTCTCGTTTCTACATTTGCAATATCGGACGGGACGCATATGTGAGGTCACGTACTTCTGCATTCGGATGTCGGGAGTAAACCCAAGGTCATCCTAGCACCTGGCTTCCTTTGACGTTCAGATGTGAAATTTAAACGCAATCTCTACTCTAGCATGATATTCAGACAGATTCCATTCTATACTTCTCCCCAGATCAAATCTTTACAGCTAGGACACACGATACTACTTCTACGGAGACGAATCACTCTCATTTCCTCCTTGGTCCAAATGTAAGAAGGTACAGCTCAAACAACTTTTCCCAAGAACTGCCATTTTGTGAAACAGACTCTCACGTGGATGCACCCCCCGAACACTAGATTCTTAACCTTTTCAAGCCAAGGGTCAAGTTTTATCAATCTTCGTTATCCTCTTAATCTTCACTTCCTGCAACCATGTCTTTCATTCATATCCCACACCTCGTTCATTATTACCATTTTAGCGGCAATCCTCTAACTTGAGTTGCTCTCTAGCCTTTGACTTTATTTTACATAAAATGCAAAACGTCAGGGTAAATCAAATCAAAGGGCAGCAAAAAAAAAAAAACGCTCTGATGATTCCTTCTTGTCACATGAAATGACTGATGCACAGCAGATATACCAGCCAATGGCAAGGTCGCTGTCCCACTGTCTCCGTTATGGGGGATAGATAAATCGCATCGCTTAATTGCGAAACGCTTCCTGTGACGGAAGTGAGCCACACGCACGCACCCAGTCCACGCATGTTCACCTCTTCCGCAATGATCTTGTGTGCTCATAAACACGCTCACTCATAAATATAAACTTTTACTTCAGCACTGAAACATGTATAAATCTATATACTTAGAAATATACACTTTTAGTCGACAGAATCACGCTTATATATAAGCATTCGCTAAGCTCACACATTCACATAATCACGTGCATATAAGTATAAACTTACAGACAAATATCTATTCATATATATCTACACATATAGGTAAACATACATATGGACGTAGTTAACCAGATATAATGTAATATAATTCTTTTTATATGACTGCTGGCTGGCAAATAAAAAAAGAAACCTTTACGCTCGTAAAACGTGTGGCTTTCATAAGCCATTTTCAAAGATTTTTATGAATTAGCAGGGATTCGTCTAGATATATGCATTGTCTTTCTTTGGTGGTTTACAAGTGTCGCATCTTCTCGCGTCAGTTTATAGTGTTGTATCGTTTATATCACCAAACAACGCCAAGAAATCTGACAAAATCGCTATTCTGCATAAATGGTAAAAACGTCTACAAATACTAGAAGCTATATCCATAGAAACCAAGAAAGCAACATTCAATAAAATTGAATTTTATTTTGAAGCAAACATATTAATTTCACATTAATAATTAAAAAAAAAGAAAGGAAATGACATCGCACTGTAAAATAAGACTCGAAACTTAACAATCACAAACGAATTTCAATGAATATTGATCCATAAAAAATACTGATCCATAAAAATATTGATCCATTAATATATTGATAATTGGAAACCAGAAAAATAATCAGAACCGCATAAAAATTAAATTAAAAAATCTTAAGCAAATAATTTTCGTTCTTCTTCTACAAGACCTGCATATATATATATATATATATATATATATATATATATATGGGCAGCAAATTTTCTTTTAGGCATGTCTGAATAAATTACGAAAAGTATATCTGCTTATTTTTATCATAATCCGTTCATATGCACGAATATGTTTCCGTATATTACTGAGATGAAAAGTACTTGGGAAATAAAAGTGATTTTGACTGCTACAGTGCATTTCTTGCCTCATTTGATTGTAATATAGGTAAAAATATTCGTAAATATGAAAGGATTATGATAAAAATAAGCAGACATAATATTTGTTATTTATTCAATATATATATATAGAGATAGAGAGAGAGAGAGAGAGAGAGAGACAGACAGAGACAGAGAGAGAGGAGACAGACAGAAAGGTAGTAAATGTGTGTGCATGAGAGAGAGAGAGAGTCATAAAACAATAATCGACTTTATCTCTCGACCTACGTCAAAGTTTCGCGTAGCATGAGTCATCAGGGTCAAAGGGTTTAATAAATGTATTGAATTATTACCAACTGTTACATTTAGACTCTTCATAATCATAGACTTCAAACAGATTTCAAATCTGAAGTGTGTGCTATGCTAATGTCAGTTAAGAACATGACCAGTTTTAAATATTCAAAAGGAGTTAAAATGTTCGATTTGGAGAAAAAAAAATAAGTTTTATTGATTTATTGGCTATTGTCATTCTAGTTTTCTATTGATCAATTTCTTAAAAATTCTGCCAGCTTTAAAATACGTTAAACTCTAGTAACTTTTGCGTATTTCGATCTTTCGTTGATTAGTATTATATATATATATATATATATATATATATATATATATATATATATATATATATACATGAGTCATATATATATATATATGAGTGTAAAAAGGTTTATATATATATATATATATATATATATATATATATATAAACCTTTTTACACAACAATGTTTTCCTGACCATTGTTAAAATTTTTCTCTTCATTTTAAATGAACAAATTTACAAAGTGAGTGTTGAAATTTCTTCAAAGAAATCTTGCGTCAGACTTGATAATTTCAGTTGTGAGATAATTAAATTCTACTTTTAAGTGCCAATTTAACTTCAATCATTTTCTTTTATTCATAGGCTGCTGGATATTTATTCGAAATTATTGAACAAATTTTTGTTGTTAATGTCATATTCCTAGGGAACAGAATAGCAATGGTGGTAAATCTGATGATCGGTTCAACTCATTCTCTGCAAGCCGCGTCGTACAGGCGATTCGGTTCTCAACAACCCGCGTTACAGAGAACCAATGTTTTTGATACGCGAGGATGCTTTCAGATTCTTTCTTTTTCTGAACAAATGAATCCGCACAGAACTGAAATCCACACTTTTTTGATATAATATTGATTGAGTTGGGTAATGACCCCAATAAGATAATCTTTCTTCCATGTTAATAACTGCCGTTTCCTTCAACTTTATCGCTCTCCAGCTATCTTTTGTATCTGTTTATAATGTTATATTTGGGATATCACTAACTATATCTACTGCTTATTTTACTCGTCATTGTTTTCTTTTCTGTTTTGCAGGTGAGCGGCTCAGGTGTGTTTGAGATTCGAATCACATCCTTTTACAATAGCGATAGCCTGACTCAAACTCGAACCTGCTGCAGCGGTGCCTCAGAATCCCCGCCATGCACGGATCAGTGCAGGACGTTCTTTTCAATATGTCTGATGCATTATCAGAATCCGCCTCCACTTGATTCTAAGTGCACGTTCGGAGCAGACATGACTCCTGTTCTCGGAAACAGCACTTTCTACCTAGGAGGGAAAAAGAAGGGTCCATTTATCATTCGTTTACCTTTCTCTTTCTCCTGGCCGGTAAGGAATTGTTTATTTATTTATTTTAATCGATTAAATTCATTTTTATGGTGACGAGCTGAAACGGATAACCTAAATTGAATTATTCGGGGCATAAAGTTGGATCTGTGTGGTATCTAGATTTTCGCCACTTTCTATAAAATAACCATTCAGAAGTTCTTATTTTGTCAATAAAATTTCGCAAAAATATACACGTAAACACATATATAGATAGATACATAAATATTCAATTTTATTTACACACATGCACATGCACAGAAACATATATATATATATATATATATATATATATATATATATATATATATATAAAAGAAAGAACGCTTGAGGATGAAATGGAACTAATGTCTTTAATTTAATCACAAAATTAAATTTGTGGCTTTTAGCTTCCATTTTTAAAACATGGTTAGAACTGTGTAGCGAAAAAAACATATTTTAAATCAATTAATTTATAATATATATATATATATATATATATATATATATATATATATATATATAATAAAAGTATATATATATATATATATATATATATTTCATCTCTCTCTGCACCCCTGATGTGGATCTCAGAAATAAAGTACTTGCGAAATAAAAGCGATTTTCACTGTTACAGTGCATTTCTTGTCCAATTTGATTGTAATATAAGGAAAAATATTCGTAAATATGAAAGGATTATGATAAAAATAAGCAGACATAATGTTTGTAATTTATTCTATATATATATATATATGTGTGTGTGTGTGTGTGTGTGTGTGTGTGTGTGTGTGTGTGTGTGTGTGTAAATGTCTATATAAACCAAATGATTAGATATTAGCAGCGGTAATAGGCCTTCATTCCCCAGTTCGATACAGTTCCATACTCCCCATATATATATATATATATATATATATATATATATATATATGGGGAGTGACTGGCTACCCTAGCTAATCCCTGCTGCAGAGACCTGCTCGGGCATATTTCATCGGACATTGTCTAGCGTGATCAACAGACCGAGCAAGTCCAGCACGTTCAAGCCCTCGGTCACAATGTCTTGTGATTTTGTTCTAGCCCAACCATCGACGGCTTCCGTGTACCCAATTTCACTCACAAGGCTTGGCTCAACATGGTTCAGGCACTTTCCAAAGGTGCCGCACACTGAGATCGCCTCCTCCAGATCGATGTACATTTAAACACATCAGAATTGGTTCCATTGTTTGCACGCAATACATCTAGACAATGCTCAAATTCTGTTTTCTCCAAGATACTTCCTATTTCTAAAAACATCTTGTGCCAGACACGAATGCTAACACGACATTTTTTTTATACTTTGGACTGTAAATTTTTGTGTCTCTATGAACCATGATACATATGGTACTGTCTCTCAGTCACTTATATCTCATGCGTGATACACACGTAGGCGATCATGTATCTTTCGATACATAACTGACGAGGCAGATTTTCTTCCCGCAGTAGGTTGCCATTTCTTTCTGCTGTAGACCAGTTGCCATCCAAGGTTATACAACCCGGTCTGTCCTACTATTTACTCATAGATGGGGGGAGAAGAAGAGGATTAATACCTTTTATTAGCACGTAAGTGAATGGATTCGACTGGAATTCAAACTCGGCCCTCCGATTCCGCAATCCGAGTCGCTATCCATAACTCCACCGTGCCTCCATTAAAAGTTAGGAATCGTCAATAAGCACTTTTAATATCTAAAAGGACAAACGAAAATGAACTTTAAAAAAGTGCAAACTATATATAAATTAAAAATTTAGTCATATTTCTTTAACTTGCGTATACAAGTGTATTGATGGATCTTAACTCTAATGGATACAATAAACTTTGGACGTTGTACAGTTAATTTATGGAAACCCTGTATATACAACTTACACGATCCTCAAGCAGTTCAGCAAACCCACATTGCGTGAAAGTTGAAGAACTTTTGTGTCTCTAACCTCTTTAGATTAGATTCCAGCTTTATAGTGTGAAGCTTATCATCAATACCATATGCAAATTTTTCATCGTCGCATATATGCAAATTTATTATCGACACACATATGTAAATTTATCATTGTCATAGATATATAAATTTATCATCGACACACATATGCCAATTTTTCTTCGACACACATATGTAAATTTTTCATCTACACACATATGTAAATTTATCATTGTCATACATATGCAAATTTATTATCGTCACAAATATGCAAATTTGTCATCGGCACACATATGTAAATTTATCATTGTCAGACATATGCAAATTTATCATCGACATCTATATGCAAATTTATCATCATCACACATATGCAAATTTATCATTTATAATGTAGGTTCAACTGACATACACATCGACATAAAAATCTGATGAATGTTATCAAGTGAAAATAAGTACAGAGTATTTCAACGTATTTATTCTAATAATTATTTTTTTCCTATAGTTGTCGACTTCCGTAAGGTTTCAATGAAAGAAAAAACAGAAAAATATAGCCCGAAATGATTCTGTTTATATTCTAGCACGGATAGGCACGATATTAAATCTTGAAGCAATTTGTACTTCACTTGCTGGACAAATTTGGTCTACAAAAATTATTTGCAAAAGAATAAACGTTTTCATAAAGATAGAGAACAATTAGAAACTTCTAAAATCTTCTAACTGCGCCCTTTTATTTGTTTTCAATATCATTATTATTCATGCTCTGTTTTATCAATTTGTGATACTTGCTTCCATCTTTCTTTTATGGATTTGGCATTATCTCGGAAAACTTGGACAATCAAAACATTGCCACATTTCCCGCTTACTTTCCCCAATTTTTGTTTAAAAAAAAATGCCTAAATTAATTTGAAAGCTTTCCACAAAAGGAAGTTCCGAGTAAACTACTTCCTGTCTTTTTCTTTCTTTCATTCAATTTCCTTCCCACATAAATCGTGGTCATGGCATGAAGAGTTGTTTAATTTAAGGCCACGTTATCGCCTCTGATCTTTCACGTGACCATAAATGGAGACATAATTCCGTCTGCAACCGTAGTCTTTGATATCAAAGTCGGAATATATCGACATCGTGTCATGTCATGCAAATAAGAAGCGAAATTCATATATGGAAAATATATTATTATTATTATTATTATTATTAACAAAATCCACATCACTGGAACCCTTCCAACAACAGCAACAACAAAAATGAATGGAACATGTAATTAGAAGAGACAATAAAAACGGTTAGCTTTCCACACTACCTAAAACAAAAGGTTTACAAGGAAACTGCCCTCAATTTTCAAAATATTTATAACAGTGGATTTGAGAAGTTTAATTTCCTGAAACAAATAAATAAATTTCAACCGAGAGTAATACGAACTGTTTAGTCAAAGAATGGCGAATATTTTCTGTATAGAAACGGCCAATCTAACTGCTCCCATTAGCAATTACATATTGCCATTACCACCAGAACGATTAACATTACCAATTACAATGTAGTTAACCAACCAAAACTATATAAGTCAGTTAAGCAGTTCCCACAGCTTCGAAAGAAGAAATAATTATCCTGACGGTCAATTGTTGGCAGAAATTACTACTTCCCAGAGTGACTATATATTTTGCTGTACACTTGCAGAATCCTTAAAAATCCTGACGTTAACATATCTAAGAAGAAATTACCCAGGGGACTCCTGTCTATTCCATGCGTGTATGTAACTGGAATTTATTCAAGAGGTCCTTACGTACAAATTTGTTGTGCTTAGAGCACGGGAACTGTTATTCCTGCATCAATCATGAAGTTAGGAGAATGATGACGGTAGAATATGCCCTTCCCAATTGAAAGCCAAACAAAGCAGTCCTTAGGGACTCCTATTTATTTTTTTCAGTTTTTTTTTTCCTTCTTGTTTTTCTTTAAGAGTTTGTATCTTTTCCAATATCTCCGTGTTTCTAGTCCTTCAGCTTAAAGGGACTCCCATTTCATTTATTTTATTCCACTACTTACCTTTGCCAATTGATGCTTCATGATCGCCAATTTCGTCTAAGCTAACTGAACCAGCGACAGAGAAAAGGCAGTTGAAGTGTCCGGCCTACATTAGAGAGAGAGAGAAAGAGAGACAGAGAGAGAATGAAAGAGAGAGAGAGAATGAAAGAGAGCGAGAGAAGATGCGCTTCCTAAGAATTTAGATTAACTTTATCATAAAAATTGATTATTCGATATATATATATATATATATATATATATATATATATATATATATATTATCCGTGCCGTCAAAATTGACGGCGAGAAGGAATGTATTGACAAAATAACGATGACCCACCTACTCAAATCCAAGTTATATTCGTTTTTGAAAAAAAAAAAAAGCTTTAGTTAAATAAAAATTATAAAAGACATGAGTTACCGGTAACATTAGTCGTCTTGAATATTTTTTTTACGAATTTAACAGTATTTTATTTCCTTTTTAGGGCCAATTAGGTAGAAATAAATAAATATAATTTATGTACCTATGTGAAAAACAGTGAAATGTTATATGGTTCTTTTCCCTTTTCAAGAACAAATAAACTTGAATTTAGGCGGGTGTCAGTACGTGTGTGCGTACTTTTTAGTTGTAACGGGGGATACACCCCCGTTACAACTAAAAACAGACACAGAATTTAATTCTTATTGTGAACTGTGCCGCTGTCGTTTGGGGCGGTCTTTTTGTGGTTTCAGCTCGGTAGCTTTTTGCGTGTGGACGTGAATAGCATCTTGACTTCTGTGCGTCTCGTGTCAAAATTTTGCACACTGCCACTCAGTCGTTACACTAAAAAAATAAAAACTTAACTAAAAAAAACTTATCTTATTTTTACTGGATACCCATATTTCAGTAGACGCTCCGTTTATTTATTAAACAATATATTTATTTATTTAGTTTCGTCTACCAACCTGAATATTCGAGAAATCTTATTAAAGAACAATATGCGTTTCCGGCAGGCTTGAAACCTGTGTTCAGTGTGTAGGCAGTGGAAATCGTCTTTTCATCCGACGTGCTATAGACCTCTTGGCTATGAAGTGCGTCGATGATCAAGCAACGTTGAACAGTGCCTTTAAACGCAAATCTTTCCTAGACTCGCCAGCAAAATAACGTTTAAGTAATAAAATTAATCGACACAAAATTTTTGTCGTTTTAATAATGTACACACACACGCACATACACAGGCGCACGCATATATATATATATATATATATATATATATATATATATATATATATATATATATATATAAAAAAAAGATTGGGACGTCAAGAAGCAAAGATGTGTGTGAGTGTATGTTTGTGTGTGTGTGTGCGCGCGCATCCGTGTGCGTATCTAACTACTCTGACGAACAATTCGAAATATAAAAGACACATTGAGAGCTTGTCCGATGTGGGTCAGTGAGCAAATGTCATGCGCTTATAGTCATGTGTAGTCCCCAGATACCCAAGTTGGAAACAAAATGCCACTTTCTTGAGTCGATTGCCGCGAAGGGATCAGGACACAAGAGGTTTCTGAACTGAAGATTGCGGCAGATTTACAATCATGAAAACCCCAAGTCTCTCGCTCACTTCCATTTGGTGTTTCTTTCATTTTCAGTTCACTTTCAATCCCCTGCTGCGCACGCGCATTTATCAGCACACGAGCGGCTGCATGCTCATTGGTTCGCCAACAATCGGCCTTAACAATATGGCGGTACTATCTAATAGATTTTGATTAAGGAGTCCAAGGGTGCCTCGGTGGTGATTTTTGTGGCAGTTGGCTTGATCCTAACCAACTGTTGGAGCCATCAAATTCTCATACATCTAGCTTAGTGTTTCAATAACTGAACTACTGCTCTCAAGGTAATAGCTTTGATAAACCATAAACGTGATTTAGAGAAGAAAAAAAGCTTATTGTCTTATTTTGTTGGTAAAGTATTGGTAACTGCAAACGATTTCAGAATAAACCCATTTATGTCACTACCCTGAAAACCTAGCATTAATTTGAGCCATATTACTATAAAAAATATTATGCTAATTTTGGGGACGGTTTAAGGTATTTTTATATATTTTACATCTCCTCCACTTTCTTTCTTTCTCTCTCTCTCTCTCTCTCTCTCTCTCTCTCTCTCTCTCTCGTAGATAGTTAGATACCGTCTTTATGTGCTAGGTCTCTTTAGGATCTACATCTCATAGATCTTCACAACTTCCTTTCTTTTGCTGCTCTTAGTAACACTTGACCCATAACCATTCCTCTTTGTCTGTCAACACAAACCTGTTAAGTAGATTAAATAATTAGTGAATATTTTTTAATTATTTTAAATAAAGTAAATCGTAAAGAAATTGATTTTTTAATGAAGTAAAAATATTCACTAATTAAGGTTTAAATCCTTAATAAATTACTTTTATTCAGTTATAAAAAAGTTACGTTTTTCTGGGGTCGAGTTGTCTCAGTCTTAAGTTGGCGGTGTTGAGTCGGTGGTGTTGAGCTGTCCTGCTCCCTTTTCTGCGCCCTTTCTACAAAACCTGTTTCTTCAAGTGTCTTCTTCATCTGTGAGGAGATAGTCCAGCATTCACTACCATATAGCAAAAGTGACATTGCTTAAAAGAGTACAGTACTCTTTTCTTTGTTTCTAACAAAATTTATCTGTTTCTTAATACTTTGTTTACCTATTGGAAGGCCTTTTCTGCTCGGATTTCAGTGTCACACTTTCCGTACTCTATTAAAACACTTCCCAGATATTTAAATTTTTGTACTTGTTTGATTTTGGTATCTCCAATATTTTATTTGTATGCTGGGCTATTCCTTTTGCTAACAACTATGCATTATCTATTCTGGCAATTGATGTTTAGTCCTTTCTTCTCGCTTTCCTTCACTACATTCTTTATGAATTCTTGTAGTTTCCTTTCCATACCTGCTATCAACACTGTGGCATCTGCATATCTTATGTTGTTATGATTGTAACCGCCAATAATGAATCAATGCAGGACTTTTAATTCTCTCAGAATCGCTTCACTGTATAGCTTGAATGTGCGGTGAGAAGACACAACCTTATCTTCAAAAAAGACAATTATACTTAACATCAGGAAGAGACAGGTTATATAATGTGGAAAGAGGGCTTGAAAAGTTTGATACTCACGGGACAGACTGAAGGCAAGAAAGACAGAGGAAAGTAAAATGGACGGTAGAACAAGATTCAGTGGAAATAACAAAAAGACAAAATTTGTTAAGCCCTACAAAGGACAGGAATTTGTAGAGAGTCATGATCACCAACGTCCTGAAAGGTCACGGCAGATAGAAGAAGAAGAAGAAGAAGAACATGTAGGTCACTTCATAGGTTGTCTCTTTTACTGACAACCATGTATTATGTCTTTTTACAATTAATAAATAGATAGTCCTTTCTTCCTGCTTTCCATTAATGCCTTGTCAGAGAATTATTCCAATTACCTTTCTGAATTAGCCATCAATAGAGTGTCATCCGCGTATTTTATTTTAAGATTATTTTCGCCGAAAATAAATCCTGATAGGTTTTCTATTAGGATTGTCTAAGTGTATGACTGGTTACAAACATCTGCTTAAACATCTTTTTTAACACCCACAAACCTGTGCATTATACTGCAACCAAGCTAAGAAAATTTTAGTTAGAGTTTCTGATTAGTATTTGACCAATGCCAGTACGTTGAACTCCTCGGTCACGATGACTTGTGACTTCATGCCAGCACAACCATCGACAGCTTCAGAACAGTTCCGTCTATGTAATTTTACTCACAAATCTTGGAACCACCCATGGTATGCTTTTCAAATGGTGCCGCACGCTGAAATCGTCCCCTACGGCCAATGTTATCAAGAAGTCACCTTGACAAATCGACTATGTTGAGATTCGAACCCGGATCTCATGATCAGAACGCTAACACTGTAAGCACTTAGCCATGCGCTCACTATATACGCTCAATAAATCCAGTAACGATTCAAATTTGCATAAATTAAAAGAGATTCTCGTGAAAGTCTATCCGACTCCGAGATCTGTCTTTTTTTTTTTTTTTTTTAAATATACGACTCGTAAAGACGCCATTTTCTTTTCGGGAAGATTTTACATGCAAGACACGCCTGAGACCGTTTTCATGCTGGAGGTAAGCCATTTTCTCTAGGCTTACAATATTCTTTACGAATCTTGAACTGGCACATAGTCATCATAATGGGATATGCACCGAGGACGCAACGATTAGATTGCAGAAGATCGCCCTACAGCAGAGCTCCTTGCCTTGTATATATTCATTTTTATGAATATGCATGCATCACTATAACGATTCCCTGCCAGTGTTCTTCCATAGAGAATTCGGAAGAAGGAATTTTTGACAGTTGATAGCAGCTGTTGATTCATCGTCTGCTACCGAGAGCGTGTCCAGATGGAAAAAGAAAGAAAAAAGTGACAGAACAGATTCTAATTCCTGACCCTTCCAGCGTTTGATATCTTCAGTCTTTGGGGAATCACTTTTGGTAAAATGAAGAGAAAAGGGAATGAAAAAATACTTTGAATCATGAGAAGACGAAGAGAAAAATGGAGCATTTGGGGGTCGAAATGTGCTTCCCAGCCGAACTATTCAAGGGAAAATTTCCATGTCCCACCTCTTAGATTTATGTTTGGCAAGTTTTATAGCGACTAACCCATATTTGGTTGAGATTTGAATAAATAAATTAACGTAAATCATTTTTTTCAAGTGAGCATTTCTGATAACATATACTTTCATTAAACAAGGTTTAATAGATAGATAGATAGAGAGAGAGAGAGAGAGAGAGAGAGTGAGAGAGATGTGAACAGACTGATAGATAGATAGATAGATAGATAGATAGATAGATAGATAGATAGATATGAACATAGAGAAGCAGGACGAGTAGTTATTTACTTAGCAACGCTTAATTTTGACACATGAGCACAGATTCAGAGCACCCAGTGAGGATCTAATTCATTATTCAGTGGTAATGATTTGTGGGACCAACTTGCTAATCATTACGCATAAGCCCTAGCCAAATATCGTTAGTTTGATATATCTATCGTGCTGGGCAAGTATAAAACAAATAGGGAAATAAGAATAGATAGATAGATAGATAGATAGATAGATAGATAGATAGATAGATAGATAGATAGATAGATAGCAAATTTATTTCAGTCTGTTACCATGTTAACTAAATTGAAGATCCAATTCATAGTGTTCAGTCAAACTTCCGAGTAAAAAGCCATGGCTTGAAAACCAATCTTGAAAGGATATAAAGCATATAAGAGAAGTAGGCGTGTGCGAGTGTTGGCATAATTGTTCATGGGTAGTATAATAGTTTAGTAAAGGGTTGATAAAAGCAACAAGAGACAGGAAGTTGTGGAGAGCCATGGTTGTACACGTACTGAAATTATATGGCATCTCGAAGTATTTTTGTGTGCGAATGTTGCCATAATTGTTCATGGGTGGTATAGTAGAGTTATAAAGGGACAAAAGATACAAAAGTCAGGAAATTGTGGAGAGACATGATCACTCACAACTTGAAAAACATAGTATAACGAAGAATGCTTTTATGTGTGTGTATATGAGAGAGAGAGAGTGTGTGTGTGTGTGTGTGTGTGTGTGTGTGTGTGTGTGTGTGTGTGTGTGTGTGTGTGTACGCGCGTGTGTAGTTTGTCATGGAGAAGTTGTCCACTCAATAAATCCTATCAGTTCTTCACCTGTTTCAGACTGACAGATAAAAAAAAAGGACACCTCTATCAAGATTTTATGGCAGATAAACATGAACAGATGAGGAAAGGCCAGAGAAATCTTCCATCGACACGCTGGGAATATCAGTTCAAGAAACCTTGCTCCTTATAGGCTCTGACTAACGCAATGAAACGCTTTTGTGAACCTCACTGCTGGGGCTCAAACGTTAATGGGTCAGAAGTGCGACAAGCCACTCATGTTTCGTTGGTGATGGAGTCGGACGGGCGATCTGAAAAGTTTATTAAAGAAAAGGCACAGATGCAGACATTCCTTGCCTCATGCCTCAGCTTGTTTTCACTGGCAGGAGGAGGTCAGGCACACTTCCTTTATTCAGTCCATTATCTACTGCTAGACAAACAAGTTTAGTTTACAATACATATGGATGTTGGAAAGTTCTCAGCCCAACCCAAAAAGTATTAATAAAAGAGACCAAATATGAGGTTTAGTTATTTGGTTCAGATTTGGAGAAGTGGGTTGGATCGAAAAAGTTTCAGCTTCGCCGTATATATTCAGTTTATTTCTCCACCATGCAAATATCCTTTCTTGTTTCAGATAAACAAACACACCTGATATATATATATATATATATATATATATATATATATATATATATATATATATATATGTGTGTGTGTGTGTGTGTGTGTGTGTGTGTGTGTGTGTGTGTGTGTGTGTGTGTGTGTGTAAAAAAAGAAGATAAATCGCTGTAAATGTTTTTTGGTTGAAATGTGCATCTTTTTTTATTATTTTAAAATATATAATATACTCTATTTTCCATAATTCTGCAGAATTCTGAAAAATAGAGCATAATATATATTTTAAAATAAAAAATTCACATTTCAACCAAAAACGTTTGCGGTATATCTTCTTTTTAAAATATACACATTTATCTCGTTGGAATAACTATAACCTCTTCCCTATATATATATATACATATAGATATATATATATGTGTGTGTGTGTGTGTGTGTGTGTGTGTGTGTGTGTGTGTGTGTGTGCGTGCATAGAGAGTTGTTTATGACCTTAGGTTTCACACATGCGCGATCATCGGACAAACTGGTTTATTTTTTTCAAAGGTACATCTATTTGTGCTTTATTTGTATTTGGTCTATGACTATAATCAGTCATTATGAGAAAGAAATATATATATGTATATAGACACAGACATGATATATATTTCTTAATACTATAAACGTTATTTTTAGTAGATACATGCACTTGAGTTGATATATTTTATATTATATATATGCGCACGCGCATACACCTATATATATATATATATATATATATATATATATATATATATATATGCGTATTTACTGTGTAACTCATCAAGTGCATTCTGATCAATATTTTCACCTCTTTCTTTCCTTTCTCTCTCTCTCTCTCTCTCTCTTTCTTTCTGTCAATCTGTCTGTCTGTCTGTCTGTTTCTACTTCATCTTTTTTTTCCAAAATGCCCATACGTACATATTGTCTGACACGTTTCACGTCTCTTAATATTTATTAGGATTAACCGTTCCCACATTTCTTATGGCCTTTCATTTTTCCCATTTTTGTATTTATTGAGATAATCATTTATTGATCTTCATTGCTCATATTTTTGGGCACTTTTTTTCGATGCCATCCTCAGATGGTACCAGTTCATATATATATATATATATATATATATATATATATATATATATATATATATATATATATATATATATATAATCATTTCTCCCAAACCAAAGCGAAAAAAGCCATAAAAACGGAAGCAGTTAGTGAAAGAAACTGCTAAACTATACACACACACAGAGTACAACACATACACTCAAACATGTGACGGTTGAAACAAAAGAAAACAGTTTAACAATATCTATACAACAATTTATTCGAAAATTGAAAAATATGATAAAAACAGTTAGACCTTATCCGTTGAATTTAATACTTGCTGCCGAAACACACAAACACACACATCCACATAAAATAATATATTAACCTTTAACACTCTGCATTATTCACTGCTTTCCTTTCCACTGCATTGTTTTTCGTGGCTCCTTTACTGCACTACATAATTTCAGTCATGGTCATTTTCTGTTGCCATAGCAGGATATGACAATATATCTACAAAATTCAAAAATGCTATCATCATCTGAGTCACTTACATTGGCAGGATAAAATTTTTGCTTTGCAAGCAAAATCACCTCTGGAATGTTTAAGGTTAAAGGATTGTCAGAAACGAGTATTATTAATATGTTAAGCAACGCTTGGAAAATCATTTACTGGTTTGTTTTTTTTGGGGGGGGGTCTCATATTTTTTACTACACATTCAAGATACGATCTCTTATTTAGAAAGATATTTTATTCAGTATTGTTTTGCTTTTTGCTTTTTTTTTTTTGTATTAATCCCGATATAAAATACCTTATTCGGAAATTAGAAAGATATAATGAAACATGAATAGAAACCTCGTCGGTGGAATTTGATAAAACTTGTTTAAATGAATATTTTCTGCCGAAATACACCTTATAATAAACAGTATTAATTACATTTACCGGACTGAATAGCCGAAAACTTTCCTAGAAATTATGTGTACTCCGACAGGAATCGAACCTGTATCCTGAACGGAATGCTTATTTGGCCTATCGTGCTATACTATTTAGCTACAAAAGAAGGGTCTTGTTAGCGAAGTTAAATGACTGTTTTTAATTTCTCGAACATTCAAGCCGGCAAATGTAATTAATACTGTTTATTATAAACAAAGCATATAGTTAAATAATTGTATCTATAAAAATTAAGTATAAACAGAAAATATATTAGAATAATTGTCGGGCTTTGTCCATTTCATATCTATCTATCTATTTCTCTCTCCTTCTCTCTCGATATATATATATATATATATATATATATATATATATATATATATATATATATATATATATATATATATATATATATATATATATATATATATATATATATATATAATGTATGGCTTAAACGTTTTTTTTTTTTTGGGTTTTTTTTTCGAATATTTAGGTCGGTAGATAGAAATAAACAAATATACTGTTTAATAAATAAATACATAAATAAAAACAGAGCATCTACACTCAAATATGGGTATCCATTAAAAATTAAAAAATAATGTTTAAGCAATAAATTAAAATATGTTGAATAATAAATCAAAATCCATTTATATATGCCTGTTGCGTGTTGGCATCTATTTATGTGCGTATGTACGCGTGTGTGAACCTGTCAGTCTGTTTGTCTATTTTTTTAGTCCCATACTTCCTCAGCATTATTTTCTTTCACTTCTTTTGGTGTCTCCTTTTCCAATTACTTCTTTACTAACTTTCAAACACACGCACGATAAATACACTCAGAAAAAAAAAAATATATATAGGTATGCAAACACACATACCTATCTACTTCAGCCTTATGGCGCACATCAGCCCAAAGGTTTACTCTAACCCTTCCAACATCGCTCAGCCCTAAATCGGGGTCAAACTTAACTCTTCCCTTTCCAGTGATGCTTAGTGATCTTCCCCTGCCCTAAACATTAGCAACTGGTCCACATTTGGATCATTCCTGTCCATTCGTTCTTCCGCTGTTACAGGCCCCCACTCCCTCCCGGCTGCCTTAGCCACTCCCTCTCCTCATCCAACTTCATCTTGTTCGTTGCTCGCGTGGTATTTTCAACCGGCGCGTGCCTGGCCCAACGCCGGGTCTTCATTCGAGATTTAATCCGACCCATTGAAAAATAAACGAAAAAAAAAGAAGCTTTTTCCTCCCCTTTCTTTCTTAAATTCCTAATTAATAATAAATGGCTGAAAGAATAAGCTAAGTCAGAGGAAAGGGGCTTTGATTTGTAGTTGAGGTAGTTGTGTATTTTACACTGGTGACATTGAATTCGATCCCCATGTAACATCTAATATTTCGAATTTGATTTTTGGAAAAGAGTATTTTCCCGACTTTGGAAATTAGTGTGAGACAATCATCACGATTTGGCTTTGTGCCGATTTAATTTTAAGTATTGGTCAAAATTAGTTAGTTATGTGCCATGCGTGATCATGTATCTTTCAATACATGACTGACGAAGCAGATTTTTCACGCAGTAGGTTGCCATTTCTTTCTGCCGTAGACCAGTTGTCATCCAAGGCTATAGAACCCGGTCTATCCTGCTATTTGCCCATAGATTTGATGGGGGGGTGAGAGAAAAGGATTCATACCTTTCCCAAGGGTATTAGCATGTAAGTGAATGTAATGGATTCGACTGGAATTCGAACTCCGATTCCTCAATCCGCGCCGCTATCCACCGTGCCTCTTTCAGAATTAGTAGAGGACCTTTTTTTGAGAAATTACTGACAAACAATTCGAGCAAATTATTACTACTGTAGTGCATCCGATGCTCATTGGGTATAAGTGAATGCTCATTTTTGAGTTAAAATGAATCATGAAGATTCTTTTGCCATAGCTAACCAAACATTTTGAAAAAAAAATTGATCAATCAGTTCATTTGTCAATTTATTCAGTGTTTCCTGTGTTTCACCGGAAATTTAACACATATACTTCAAATCACCATCAAATAGCATAATTTTAAATAATCTGTTTCTTTCCTTGAGGAAAATATTTTGCGATTTTAGTTTCCACAACTTTGATGTAACTTTCTTATTTCTGAAGGTTTACAAAATTTATGGAAGTTAAACGTTAGTACAAGGGAGTGTTTGAACATTCAAAAAATGTTTTTCCTATATATGTAGCAAGTAGCAAGTCAAATTTTCATTAGCCAAGTCGCTTTCTGACTACCCTGACAAGTATCTACAAGGAGTTTCTGGTTTTAATTAAAATATCTGCGGGAATTATTAGCACATGACCTTAAAGTAACGACTATCTGTAATAATGATGAAAGAAACGCATGCTCACCGGCTCACAGCAAAGCTCACAGTTCATTGCCTGGAATATGAAAAACAACTTAAAACCAGTCAGATTGATCATAAACTATTTTAAAAGATCATACTGAAAATAAAAAGAAACATATTTGCATATTTAAATTCTTAAAACATACAAATTTATTTTTTTATTCGAATTTTGAAAATAAAATTTTTTGTTTTTTCATCTTAGAAAGAACATTCAAGACAATCTATAGAAATAAAATTAAGAAATACATGATATAATTATATTTGAAATTGGGTGTTTGAAAACTCCCACTAACGCTGTGAAAATGACCCTCAGTATTAACGGAGTAAAAAGTAGCCTTGTCTAAACTATACCAGTTTAGGCCAGTTTATATCCCCTTTTACTGTTAGTATCAACAAATGCTTTTCTTAACTAGAACATTAAGTAATGGCGCCTGTTTGCTTCATCTTCTTTCAGGGTGTGGGCGATGATAATCCTCCAGAACGTCCTATCCTTTGTAGCTTTTAGCAAGTTTTCTCTTTTCACTATCCCTTCCACTTATGTAACCGTAATTTCTACATTAACAGTATCTTCTATCGCACTTCTTGCTTGTGGAACTCTCTTCCGGCTTCCACGTCAACTTTGAAACAGTCTGTCTGCGGATGACAATATATATATATATATATATATATATATATATATATATATATATATAACTTTTCAGAACTTCGACGTGCATATAAATACAGCAAATATTTTCAAGACGCTAGTGTAAGCCGGATTCAATAAAAAAAATTGTATAGTTTAATTATAACAAATAAAAGTATTTCATCTTTCTAACTTAAAATCAAATATTTTTCATTAAATAATTTTTACGTATGCTCCTTTATTTATATATTTCTCTCTCTCTCTCTCTCTCTCTCTCTCTCTATCTATCTATATATATATATATATATATATATATATATATATATATATATATATATATATATATATCCATCTATCTAACACTGTCTTTTCTCATTTACACCATTCTCTTTCACATATACTCAATCTCACACCCACCCTGTCTTACTTATTCTCTCTCTTTTGCTTATACTCTTCTCTTTCTCATATTTTCACTGTTGCACTCATCCTTACACTCTTTTTCCTTCACGCTCTCTATCTCTTATTCAATCTCTCTCACTCATTCTCACTTTCTCTCTCATTTTCTCTCTTATAGCTGTCTCCTTTTTGATGGTGTTATTATTTTGGGTGTAGGAGTGAGAGGCCCGCAGGATGTTGCTAAGAAGAAAGCTTGTATAATTGTCAGGAAGTTGGGTCTATCCAAACGTACAGGTCACAGCTGGCTAAAACTTCATCAAACAATATCTGTGCGCCGTATTTTTCGACTTAATTCTCTCTCTCTCTCCCTATTGTTATTATCGTTAGTCGTGATGGCAGCAGCTGCCTTGATTTTCTCATTCTTCTTCTTCTTCTTCTTCTTCTTCTTCTTCTTCTTCTTTATTAAGTATTTTTTTTCAGTTATTCTTTTTTTCACCTGGACAAACAATAATGGATTTCGCTTATATATCCTCATCCTATTTCTGCAAGTTCTACCATTGTCATTCATTTTTCGAACTTGCATTTTTTTTCCTTCTTGAAGGTATTAGATACAAGTTGTAAGTTCGACGATGCCCGGATATTGACTGAAGAATTTCCTGAGAAAGATGGGCAACATTTAACATCAGGAACTAAAAAATAGATAAATAAATAATATCATAATCAATAATAATAATAATAATAATAATAATAATTAATTATTATTATTATTATTATTATTATTATTTAAATAAAATATTTTTGACTGGCATTTCTTTTATAATCACATGTCAAATCATAACCAATGAGCTAGAGCAAAAGAAATGTGTAATTTTTTGTTTCCACTTAATTCAACAAAAGACGGTTATTAACAAAAAAAACAGACTTTCATGGACAAAGCTCTTTGTAGAATATGGGCTGAACTTGTTAGAACGGTTTGGGGGATTTCCTTGATAAATTATTATTATTATCATTTTATTTCCTTTGATTTCTGGTGTGTACACAATTCGTTCCGGGTCCCGCCCAGAGACCTAAGATTAGAAATGGCATCATGACATCATGACATTTTCCACTGACAAAAAAACAAAAAAATACATATTTTACCTTACCTTCGTAAGGTGTAGCCTGTACTCGTGAGAACAATTATTTGTATTTCTTTAAGGTATGGGCTTCCAAGAATCCCTAGAATTAATCTACTGGAATCTTTCCCAACCAATCCGAGGGCTCCAACTACAACAGGAATTGTTGATGTTCCTATGTGCCACATTTTTGAGATTTCAATTTCAAGGTCCTTATATTTTGATAGTTTTTTGAAGATCATCAAAGATATATTGCAGTCCGCAGGGATTGCCATATCAATAAGAAGGCCTTTTTTGCTTCTTTTTTTTTTTTTTTGCGGTCTCTAATAACAATGTCTGGGCGGTTAGCTTTGATTGTTGTCTGTGTGTATTGTGTAGTCCCATAAAATTGTAACAGGTCCTATCTCCGTAACCAGGTCTGTTTCCTTCCCGTCGAAGTTGCAGATTTTCCAGTGCAGATATTGGCCAACTCTGTCATGCCGGGTTTTATATTCAGTGGGTGTCAATACCGTGCAACTTGATACAAGATGATCAATTGTTTCTGAATTTTGGGCTAACACAGTATTTTAGTATGTGTGCTTGGTAATTTCTAATTAACAAGCACTGATCCTGTGCAGCAAGGATAAAACCTTCCGTTTCAGCTTTAACCCTGCACTACGTAGACAGTGAGGGGTACGGGCTTCATTATTATTATTATTATTATTATCATTATTATTATTATTATTTCGTTCACTTTTTAATCCATATCAATTTCGGTTGACATTAGAATTTACGGGAATTAGCAGCATCAGCTACTTGTTAAGCAAATGTTTGATGCTTTAAACTGAACTCACAAAACAGTAAAAATTGTTTTGTGCCTAAGATGTTATCACTCGACCTTTCAATAATAATAATAATAAATCAGTTTTGTAAATATCGAAAAACCAGTACTCGTTTAAAACATCTGTCTTATTACCCCACTTGTCTGCCAGGGTACTTCTGCTAACGACCACTAGATGGCGTTGTCAAAAATCAGTATAAAAGAGACATGTAGAATCTCTCTCTGTCTGTCTGCTTGTGTCTCCGTATATCTTTCTCTGTCTCTGTCTGTCTGTCTGTGTGTGTGTGTGTGTCTCTCTCTCTCTCTCTCTCTCTCTCTCTCTCTCTCTCTCTCTCTCTCTCTCTCTCTCGTCTTTTCTCTTTAGAATACTTGCGGAATAAGACTTGTCTTGTTTCCCACCGGCAAATGCATAATGTCGCCTTGGACACCAGAGAAAGTACACAGCATACAATGCCCTAAGCCTATTTGACAACATAGACATACTTAATTCTACCAAACCAACCCTGGTCTCTTCTCTAGTGTAAGCTCCTCAGTATCTTTAATAAGACTTTACAACAGCCACGTACGTACAAGTCAAGCCATCTCTACAAATTCTTTCATTCGCTCCTTTTGTATACTTTCTATGAGGTGCGTTCCAGAAGTTTTGAGTCTTTTTCAGGAGAGAAATTTATTAATTTCAGAGTAGTACAAAATTAATCTCCTTCAAAGTAGGATCCTCTGACTTCAATGCGCGTGTTATAGCCCTCCACCCACTGTGTGGAGGTCCCATGAAAGTCGTCCAAATTGAAGATGTCCAGGACTCTTGTCACAGCCTTCATCTTGAAGAACAACAAAAACTCACAGGGAGCAAGGTCTGGACTGTAGAGAGGGTGAGGGACAGTTTTAATGAACATTAACCATCTCCTTGCTCTCACCAACTCATCTTTCTTTCTGTTCGTCAATGAGGATCTAACCAACGCCTTTATCCCCTGTTTTATGTGTCCTTAAGGCGTTGGTTAGATCCAGTGACAGGACCCAAAGAGTTGTGAGTTCAATATCTGGTTAAGGCAGTGGAGAACTTGGAGAGGTGAATTCACAGAAGATAACTGATAAATGACATCCATTAGACATGGCAGTCTACACCAGCGAGCGAAATAAAGGATTCAGTTCGGCATTCCAAACACCTGAAGAAGGCCAGAGCATACAATGGCCGAAACTTTGTGATAAATATAGCAACAAAATGAGGACAATAGTCCGAATAATGTGAATAGTGTACATAATCTCAGAAATAGACAAAAAACAAATCAGTATTTTTCAATTTAGGAAAGCAGAAAAAATTTATTCTATAAATCTGTCGCAAGCCTCAATGTGGCCTCAAAATTGGCCACATGTCTAAATCAGATGATTTTTTTTCACGACAGTGATCTTTATTGAGTATTGTGGGACTAGTTAGTGTCTCTCTTGACGATAACCTACATGTTGCAATCCAGGGACTTTAAATCGGGAGAACCAGACAACCTGCTGGGGATGACATGATCGTAAAAATGTCAGCCAGTCACTTCTGGGTCATGTGGGGGTGATAATTACCCGGCTGGAACACGTACAGACAGCGGTCAACTCCTCATGGCTACCTTTGTGGGGTCTACACAGAGACACCTGTCGTTCCTCCTAGTCACCTGACCATTTTCAAGGGGCTGATTATCTCTGAACAAAGCCACGAATAGGGAATACTTTTTCAATTCCTGTATCAGCTTGGAAACTGCCTTGTTAATTCTCTCGATATTTCTGTAAAATAAACGAGAACGTTGAAATTTGGCACATGCCGCGTAACATTACTTTTGGTTGTCTTCCTGTTAAATATGTGTTCCTACTTGGCACCCTCTGTACGGAATAATGAAAATAGACATATAATGTAATACGAAGTAATTATTGTCAAAGCATAATGGTCACTTAATGAAGGAAGAAACGTAAATCACGCGAGAAAGTAAAAAGCTTAATTCCAGCAATTAGTTTACGTTTGAAAACTTAGCTCAATAAATTTACTATTGCGGGTAACTGAAATCCAAACTTTAATTGTAATGACAATTGTAACACTATAAACATTCGACATAAATGAACGAACAACCACGAATCATGCAACTCTAGAATAATGGACTTTGGTATTATTGAAGTAATAAGATATATATATATATATGTGTGTGTGTGTGTGTGTGTGTGTGTGTGTGTGTGTGCGTGTTCCGCGCATACATATGTTTATAGATGTATTTAATCATTTATGCAGATGTCATAGATACGCGTACACTATAGATAATTTTATTATTATTTGACTTTTTAAAATATTATATTTTTTTATTATGATGATTATGATGATGATAAAAATGATGATGATGTTTAAATGAGTAACAACATTGATAACATTTCCGTGATTTTTATTACTAGGTTTACCCAGAAAATCTTCTCCGACATCCCCTTCCTTCTATATACAAACTTATTCAAACCACTTTTCTCTCCACCAAATATTTTAAAGGTCAAGTTAAAATACCTACTTCATTTGTTTTAATGTCTGTTTTTTTATCAAGTTGTCTGACTGAATTTATATCATTTAATAAATGTAATCGGTCTGATAAGCCATATCTATCTATCTATCCATATATATATATATATATATATATATATATATATATATATATAAAAATGTTTTTGTAGGTACAAAATTTAATGATCGAAATAAAAGTATAAAATTTAATATTACAAGACATATTAAAACAATATTAAATAATAAAAAAAACACAACAATAAGTAGGGGGGAAGCAACCGGTTTCGCTCCCGCTCTTCAGGCTTCCACGGGAGATTCAAAATTAAAACAGAAATGTACAATAAGAATAGGTGGAAAAAATATATATATATATATGTATATATACATATATTTGTATTTATGCAAGAGGGAACTAGAGGCAGATGACAGCGAGTCCCAGCAAACACTCACGTTGTTTGCACAAAGAAGGCTTGCGGGACCCGATGTAAAGCGCCTCCAGAACCTTAAGATGAAATACAGAGTTTGACCGGGCCAACACGGTGAACCAGTCAACACTAAATTTGGCTGCACAATCTCTGCTATTTAAAAGATGTTCGCATATGGCGGAACCGTAGGTGTTCGGGACGAGTCCATTTAAAGGCAAGGTGTGGTTTCTAATTTTAGTAGGAACGTGCTGCTTTATTCTCAGGTCTAAGCGCTGAGTTGTTCTCCCTATGTAGTTGGCTCCGCAACTACAAACGTATTTGTAAACAATTGAATTAATATGGTGGGGAGGGAGAATGTCTTTACACGCAGATCGAAACATAGGCCGAGTTTGAAAAATAATCCGAACTTCAGCAGAGAAAAAGCAACAGCGAACCTTTGATGAAATTTGTCTGGCTATTTTTTCACATTTGGTACCAATCCAGGGTAATCTAAGGTAAACAGGGCATTTTTTGACAGTGTAGAGATCGGCACTTCTGAGCTCTTCAACTTTACTGCGGATAACTGAATTAATAGTATCAAGAGGATAACCCAAATTACATAGGGTATCCTTAATAAAGTTAATTTCGTCGTTCAAGAAAGGCTTAGAGCAAATCTTTAATGCTCTGTGGAGGAGGGTTTTAATGATGTTGATCTTGCGCTTAGTGGGACAAAAAGAGTCCCAACGCGTGTATAACCCTGCAAAAGTAGGTTTTCTATAAACGGAAGTAAGAAAACCTGTTAATGTACGATGTACTAATACATCCAAAAAAGCCAATTGATGATTAGACTCTTTTTCGATAGTGATCCTCAATGCCGGATGGATACCATTTAAAAACGAAAGAAACTGGTCAGCCTCAACTTCACCGCTAAATAAACAAAAGGTGTCATCAACATACCGACAGTACAGTTGAGGACAAAGTGGATTCTTTCGTATCTTTTCTTCCTGGAAGCCAACAAATATGTTAGCAAGTGCCGGACCCAAAGGCGAGCCCATAGCGACTCCGTCGATCTGTCGGTACATAGTATATTGAAACTGAATTCGACGGAGGACGTGGCGAATCTCATCAATTCCCGAAAAACTGGGTGGAGTTAATCACGGATATTGAGCACTTTCTACTATATATCGCACACACACACACACACACACACACACACACACACACATATATATATATATATATATATATATATATATATATATATATATATATATACGACTGTTTATAACCAAAATGATAAACTGAAATAAAGAATAAAGTAAGAAACGATTCTCAATCTAACATGTTTAACCTTTATTAAGGCCTCGTCCGAGATCGAGAATAAAAATGAAACAAGCAGAGACAGAAATCATAACATTCCAGTACTCTGACCCTTTGACTTTTTTTTCATTTCTATTCTCGATCTTTGGCGAAACCTTAATAAAAGTGAAAACGAGTTAAATTGAGAATCGTTTCCTACTTTATTTTTATTCCATTTTATCATCTTGTCGGATTGCTATCCATATCTGATCTACATTTGATCTTCAACTGATATATATATATATATATATATATATATATATATATATAATAAGAGCATTAAATTCTTCCATTGGCCAGATATGAACCATGTTCACTGGTTAACTTGCCACATATCGAAACTTAGTGCTATCTGTGCACATATTGATTATTACATTGCAGATAACTAAAATACAACTATATACATAAGAAGGTGATAATACCAGAATGTTATATAGAACTCACGGCAAGGAAAGTCTCAAAATACTCGAAGTTATTACATATCATATGCGTTCCCTGATATTTTGTTTTGGGTAGATCAGATCTTAGCTCTTAATTTGTCTACGTTTTAAACTGTATTCAAAACACTTCTTTCATGTGTCGTATCCTGTAAGTACGTGGGCGATCATGATTCTCCATAATTCCCTGTTCCTTCCTGCTCTCAATAACCTTTGACTCTTTACCACCACCCCTTGTCCCTGTCCTGCCATCTATACACCCAAATTCTTTAGGTAGGTTACTCTTTGTTTCCCTCTGCCCATTTCCTTCAAACTATCCTATTAGAGTTAAAATTTCCACACCTTCATTCCATATTATTTACTCCAGAAAGTTCAATTATTTCAAATCGAACAGTATTCGTCCCTTAATTTATTCAAAACATGTTAAAAGAAATCGGTCCGAAAGTTGGTAACTGAACAGAAATGGATTATGAGGAAAAATACCAAAGAGTTTATGATTTTCGTTCTTCGCTATTGATTTTCTTTGAAAATTTTGTCCTGTTTGAAAACTTTTTTATTCCTTTGACAGGAAAACAAAATGCGATAAGATAATGTTCAATGCCTTCGCAACATCGACAATTCTCATTTGTAGATAACTTAATTGTTCCCTCTTGGACATTTGCCAGCAAGGAGGGAATCTTTGTCGATACTTCTTTAAATCTGTACAATTGTATTCATGTATGCAACGTTAAGGAAAATTCAGCAAAAAGCAAGAAGAGAGAAAGGTGAAAAAAATAGCGAAAAAATTTTGAAGAGCAGGAGGTGGCGAGAAATTGGAGTTGTGGGAAGAGGAAGGGCACATGAAAAAGTAAGAAAGTCTGACATGAACAATAATAACGAACGCTTAGTGGTGATGGTGATGAAAGCGGGAAATGTTTGGTTGCAGTAGCAATAGAAAAAAATGTAAAAGAGGAGAATAAAAACAGAATAAAACGGGTGCGTAAGCGTTAGGGGCAACTCAAGAGGAGGCATGAGTCCCCGAAATCACCCGACTGGTCGACTTGTTGCGTCGTAAACAGCCAAGGGAACGCACTTTTCTTTTCTTTTCTTTTCTTTTTTTTTTTTTTTTTTTTTATTTTTCTTTTGTTTTCTGTCGATCTTTTTTCCCGGGCACGCGGGTCTCTTGTGCTGACGCATGCGCACACGCTAATAATCTCATTTGCTCGCTGCTTTTTCACTGGCGTGACGTATGTGCGTGCGCACTCACACATGCGCACATGCATTCTTGCAAGAATTGATATCCAACACCGCCGAGTGCAATTAACATTAAAAGAAAGTTTTAGGAGTGTGACGACTTTTCTATACGTTTGTACGCATGGACATACGCGCGTTCATAAGCGATGCTTGTTTGAAGCGTATGTACACACGCACACACACACATACCATCATACACATCTCCGTCTTACTTTTATATGTTTGTCATTCTTACACTCTGTTTTCTGTACATGTGTGTGTGCGTATTTTATCTTTTAGCGTCTGTTTTCAAAGTAATTCTCATATTCTGTTTCGTTATTTTGCTCTCCTCACCTTTGTTCCTTTGGACATAATCATTTCGTGCGAGCCCATCCTCTCTCTCTCTCTCTCTCTCTCTCTCTCTCTCTCTCTCTCTCTCTCTCTCTCTCTCTCTCTCTCTCATAAATACATTTCTTTCTTTCCAGGTTGTTTTCTGTTTTTTTTTCTTTTCTTTTATTCATCTATTTCTACTCTTATTGGTGTTCCTTTCATTTTCTTTCATTTTCTTTCTTTCTTTCTTTCTTTCTTTATTTATTTATTTATTTATTTATTTATTTTCTTAGTCTAATTTCTTCCCTCTCTCATTATCACTATGTGTTATTAACCTTTCTTTTAAAAATCTATATATTTGTATATTCACAGTTTAATTTCCTCTTTATCTGTTAACATTCTTTTTTATACTTTTTTAGTATTCACTCTTTCATTTCGTTCTCCCATGACATTATATTTCTTTCAATTTTTGACTTTTTCGTAACTTCTTTCATCAAATCTCGGTTCATTATTTTTTTTCCTTTCTTTCTCTTCATTTTTCTCTCAATTCCAATGTTCTTGAAATGGTTTTCATCTTGACGCTACTTCATTTTATCTATTTTCTTTTTCATATTTTTCTTTTTATCATTTTTTCTTCTTCTTTTCATATATTTTCCTTCTTTTTTATTTACAAAAGATTTTCTTTTTCTTACTTATTCTATGTGTTTTCCTTCGTTATTTTTCTTTCTTTCGATTACATAATTTTCTTTCTTCCTTTTTCTTTCTTTATTCCTTCTTTCCTTTCTTACTTTCTTTCTTCCTTTCTTTTTCTTTCTTTCTTTTCCCTTTCTTTCTTCCGTTCTTTCTTCCTTCTTTCTTTTCTTCTTTTCTTTATTTCTTCCTTTCTTCCTTTTTCCTTTCTTTCTTTCTTTCTTTCTTCCTTCCTTTCTTTCTTTCTTTCTTTTTTCCTTCCTTTCTTCCTTTCTTTCTTTCTTTTTCCTTTCTTTCTTTCTTTCTTTCTTTCTTTCTTTCTTTCATCTATTCTTTCTTTTTTTTTCTTCCTTCCTTCCTTTCTTTCTTTCTTCCTTCTATTCTTTCTTTTTTCTTCCTTTCTTTCTTTCTTCCTTCTATTCTTTCTTTTTTCTTCCTTCCTTCCTTTCTTTCTTTCTTCCTTCCTTTCTTTCTTTCTTTCTTTCTTTCTTTCTTTCTTTCTTCCTTCTATTCTTTCTTTCTTCTTTCTTCCTTTCTTTCTTTCTTTCTTTCTTCCTTTCTTTCTTTTTTCTTTCTTTCTTTCGTTCTTTCTTATTATTTTAAACTGTTTTCTTTTCTTTTTCTTGTTTCCGTCTTCCTTTTATTTATTTACATTCTTTCGGCATGTGCACACTACACATACACTCTTTGGTTAATTTCAAACTCTGAATATTTGCATCAGGGAGGAGTCGGTTTCACAGATCACAAACATGCACACGATACGCACACACGCATTCATCAAACTAAAATATATTTCATCCTCCAATTTACGTTACACACAGATGTACACGCCCTAATATACTTTATATGCGCACACGTATGCAATGCAAAATACCATTGTGACTCATGTATGTGAACTGTTGAGCGCTTCTCGAAAAGTGCAGATTACCAAGATAGTCTTATAATCGAGACTGTTTGTCCAGTATATTATGATAAAGATAAGGTAGATAAGGGAAAAAGGAATGGATAGTAGATGGAATTTTCGACCTGGTGAAAAGGAGACAGCAAGCAATGCCAATATATGGCACAGAATATAGGACACTACACAAAGAAATTAGGTACAAATGCAAGATGGAATAAGTGAAATGACTTAACGAAAAATGTGTAAAAATAGAATGTATTGGTGTTACAGATAAACCATAAACACACTTTCGGGTAAAAAAAAAAGACTTAAGAAGTTAAAGTTTTGCAAGTTTTCAAATCTGTCAACAGTATCTGCTTTTAATATAAAGCAATTCATCTAGGTTAGCAGTTGGCAAACTATAGTCCGTGGTGGTGTGGCCCACAAAAGCATTGTTAAGAAATTTTTTTCGTGTATTGATTTTTGTTTAATCAATTTTACTTTT
This sequence comes from Acanthosepion pharaonis, assembly GCA_903632075.3. NCBI lineage: Eukaryota > Metazoa > Mollusca > Cephalopoda > Sepiida > Sepiidae > Acanthosepion > Acanthosepion pharaonis. The sequence goes on along the minus strand of CAHIKZ030004896.1, from coordinate 6,528,319 downwards.
CTTTCAATTTTAATGTCCAATGGAAATAAATGACAAATCTACGACAATTTATTCATTTCATAAAATGTTCATGAAAACTTATTGAATCTTTACAAGATTATTTTGTACTATCCGACAATTCACTGTAGTTCGTAAAGTCCGATAGAAAATTGCATACTGAAGAGGCTGACAGTGCGATTAGTTTAAAATTGAAAGAATTCTTTTTTATTTACAATAAGACAAAATAATGAATTTAAACGATCCCCAGTTTTTATAGAGCTTTTGTGTTCATAAATATGTTTTATTTTGAAACTTAGTTGTGCTTCACGAATTTTATCACACTTACTTCGTGATATATATGTGTGTGTGTGTGTGTGTGACAATTTTTTCTTGTGACGCGTTTCATCCTTTAGGACTTCATCGGACTAAAGACAAAATGCGTTACACGAAAATGTTTCCATTTTATCATATTTTCCCCCTAAAATTGTACTTGATATGTAAAAACATATATCTTTTTCCCATATATATATATATATATATGTGTGTGTGTGTGTGTGTGTGTGTGTGTGTGTGTGTATGTGTGTGTGTGTGTGTGTGTGCCAGCATTTGATTGTTTTACTGATTACCGACCTAGTTGCTGCAGTCTTCCATGTAAAACAATGGACTCTCATATCTGCTAATATTAAAACTACATCGTTGTCGCGATTTAATTAAAATCAATCTTTTGTCTCTGTCTATTTATTTTGTCTGTGGAATTAAAAGAGTTAATAACACAAAGCCCGCTTTGATTATACATTTCGCTTCATGGTTAGATTTTATATATCCAGGCAATGTTCTTTATGATGACAATATGCCCGCATAGTTGCACGCCCTATTCAAATGTTGGTGGAATGGAGTTTATTGGTCAGTTGGTTTAACTTTTCCCAAGAAAAAGCTGTCAGTTATTCACTTTAAACACGGTTGAAGTAATTTTAATTTTAATACATAGGTGATAAAGAAAGTCAGCGATACCTCCTGTCGTCTCCATTCGCGAAGCTGTCGATGATTTGTATCAAACATTGAAGTATCTTCGTCAATACAAGGCAACCTAAATCCCAAGAGCCACCCAATGTACAGGGTTAATGTTTCGGTTTTAAATAACCCACAAAGGGGTGATAATCCGTAAAACAAATCAATCAGCTCGCTGGAAACATGCACTCTTTAAGAGACTTGATTGAAACTGAATTTATTTTCAGTTTTATAAATAAGATGTTTACAATAAAGTCTTCTGGGCGTAATTTCTATGAAACTTAGAGTAGAGACAAGTTACATAGATATTTAAATTTAATTTATTACGATACATATATATATACATATATATATACTTCGACATGAAAACAATAGACAAAAACTAAAAATACTTGAAGCATTATACATCAAACAGTTAAAACCCAACCTAAACAAAATCAATTATGGCATCTCTACAAATATTCTTAAATGTCTATAATTGGTAACAGAAGCCATTGGTTTATACCAACGGCTTTCCTTACTTCATTCTACAATTCACTCTCGTGTAGTCATGTGTGACGTCATGAGATGCGGTGCGATTTTCGCTTCTAGCGTCTTATATGCGCGTGTTTATCGTTGCTTAGAGATTATCTATGTAAACAATGACAGACTATCATCACTGTCGTGTCCGTATATTGTTTAATATGTTTGTAATTTACATTTTTGATAATGGCTTAAGTAAGCCGAAAGCTTAGATTATATTAAAAAAAATATGGATCAATATTGTGAATTTCTTTCTTCGTTTAATGATAATGTTATCAAACTTATCAGATGTTACGAACAAATTTTACATAAAATAAATAGACAACACTTGTCTATATTATTTAATGAAACGTGTATAAACATATATATATATATATATATATATATATATGTCAGTTCGAAGGCCACTTGCGTTTCAAAGACAATCTGTATCGATGTAGCATCCCCTTTTCTTTATGGCAAAACAAAGCGCCAAAGCAAAGGAACTGGCGCCAAAGCAAAGGGACTGGCGCCTGTCCTGCTTCTTATCTATACAATTTTTTGAGCGAGGCCGACTTGAACATCGGGATCAAATGCGTGTAAATAATAAAACAAGGTTGGCATCCTGCTGCTCCGCTCAATGGTAGCCACTATAGCTTTGTGGCATGCCTTGCTGTCCACTCGCGGAAATATGTGTCAATTGATCCTCAACCACTCGAGCGAAATGTTCCACCTGTCCTTCTCCGTTATTATCCTTTTCGTGGCTATAAGTAAAAATTCTTTCCATCCGGGAATATACACTAATCCTCGACCTTTTTCTACCAGATTTTCGTGTTTCTAGGCCATCTTCAGTTCTTTCTCTGCATATCAATGTTTATTTCCCCATCTATCGCTTCGCCCGTTACCACATTTACACCAAAACAATAACTTCTGCTACCATCAATTCTCCCGCTTACTTTTTCTTCTAGTTTCCCACACCAACGCGGCCATTACCTTTGTCACTTTCTTTTTTTTTTAAATACTTTTTTCTGCCCCTTTCCGACGTTATTCATTTTTTTAAATTTTGTGAGATACTTTTTCAAGGAGAAGAATTTCTAAGTTATTTTGTACCCACTTTTCTCAAATTCTTTTCTCCTAGACCGCTTCTCATTTTAATGTAATACCACGAAAATCCTGCCCAATCAACCGTCACATCGTATTATTATTATTATATGAATATGATAGGCGAGTGGCCGAGTGGATAAAACCTTTGTGTTTGAATTTTACTGTGGTCGATTTGGCAAGGTGATTTTTTGATAATAACGGACTGTGTAAAGCGGCAACATTTTGTAAGTGTAAACCATACCACGGGTTGATCCAAGCCCTGGATAGACGGATCACACTGTTGATCACGTCCAAAACTGTTACTAAGGTCTGCACAACAAAGTTGCAGTGTAAACAACATACTGGCTCTGTAAGTGTTGGGCAAACATAAATGTGCCTGAGTAGGCGTCTGCAACAGGGATTAGCTAGGAGACAGGTGTACTCGGATACGATTGACCAGGCCTATATAAATATTAAGAGAGATGTAAGCCAACAAAGTGACATGACGCTAGGTTAAAAGTCATTTTAATAACAATAGAAAGTAGTTATCGTTCTTAGCCTAAAAACTACACCATTATTCCAATAAATAATATACTTCGTATATGATTTAAATTTGTCTACCATCTTCTTCTAAATAGTTCCCTTGCAAAAGTACTCATTGATACTAACCAGTGAATAAATTTAATAGCAACGGGATGCATGTTCAGATATTCTTCCGTGCGGTTCTCCAGGCAGAAGCCTGATGAAG